>JAYJMB010004783.1:0-10347 GCA_036873735.1 Pouteria campechiana | reverse complement strand
AAAGGTTTCAATGTAAAAGTAGTTAAGTGAAAACGAAGAAGATATAGATTACTTGAAAGACAAAAAGAGAGAGCATTCATTAAGCTTTTAAAGTTTTCTTCCACGATTTCAACTTCACCGCAATTCATTCAAAGAATCATTCAAAGTCATCCATTCAACCACTTCTGGAGATTGAATCTTATTGCTTTATTATTATATTAACTATGTTTATTGATCCTGAACTCCATACAAAATCAACCTACTAGAGACATTAATACTTATACACATTTATTTTTGTATATTTCTACAAGTCAAGAACTTGCCTCTATGTAGTGAAAGCAAGTAAGATATTTGCTTAGTATTTATATAAGTTAGTTGGTGAGCTTGGAAATCAGCAAGTGTCTTTGTTTGATTAAAAGGTTACTAATCAAAAAAGGTATTAGGAGAACCTGAGTTTAGCAGAAAAGGTTAACTCGGAGAAGTAGAGTAGGAACCCAAGTAAAGAGCCGAACCACTATAAAAATACCATCTAAATAGAACTGACAAATACAAGTTTCATAAAATATAAAACATAAATGTCTTTAATATTTTTTTGGAATGACAATCAACATCATTTACCCCTTATACCACGAACTATTGTTCTCCTTGAGCGGCATTTCATAAACTTAGTAAGCAAAATAGATGTAATCATCATATGTGCAAAAAATAATTCATATCATGTACTATCCTTTGTAAATTATATTCTTATATCTTATCCCCAAGTTAGCCTGATAAGGCAGTTCCACTGGCGATGTGAAGATTTTCTCTGTACTCCAAGCCACCTGGGCCAGCCTACTCATAATATAGCTCCACTGGCGAGCTCAACTGGTCCTTTGCACTCCAGGCCACCCGGCTAGCCTACTCATAAGGCAGCTCCATTGGCAAGCTTAATTGGTCTTCTGCGCTCCAGGCCACCCAGAAATCAATCAGACTCTGTATCAGTGAAACAGAGCTATTTACAATTATGATTTACATGCATTAAACTTTAATTAATCATTAATCCAAATCGATAACATGCTAGTAAAATAAGTCACATGTAAAAGCATCTCCTTGTTGTGATGATCCACTTAGGAAAATAAAATAAATTTCTTCCTCCTTAAATACTCAAAAGTGTCACAGACAACTTCTCTACCTTTTCTTCCTTAAATACTCTAAAAGTGTCACAGACAGCTTCTCTAGTAAAATAAGTCACATGTAAAAGCATCTCCTTGTTGTGATGATCCACTGTCCTACACGTTGTAATTTCTGACTAATACACATCACCACTTGACATTTATGCAATGTTTTCACATGAGTTATTACATCTCCACTCTAGACCATCACAGTTCTCACAGTTCTGCCTTTGTGGTTGTCGCCCATACAACCCCCACAAAAGTGCATCAATAAGTTTTCACAAGGCCCACATATAAATGTCAGGACCCCCCCTCCCCTCTCACCCAATCAATGTGGGATATCATAATCCACCCCTTTTAAGGTCTAGTAGAGTTGAGAGATGTGCTTCATGTTTTGAGAAAGGAAAATTGTATGCTAAGCTGAAAAAGTACAAATTGTAGCTAGATAACATCTCTTTCCTTGGACACGTAATCAGTAATGATGGGGTTTCTGTAGACCCACAAAAGGTTAAGGCGGTAGTGAACTAGAAGAGACCCATTAGTGTGACTGAGGTTCATAATTTCATGAGGATGGAAGGGTATTATAGACGGTTTGTGGAAAATTTCTCCTCTATTGTGGTGTTGTAGATGCAATTGACACACAAAAATGCAAAGTTTATGTAGACAAATGAATATGAGAGGAGTTTCCAGGAGTTGAAAAATTATCTGATCAAAGCTTCGATATTGACTTTATCGGATGGTAGGGGTAATTTTGTGGTATATAGTAATGCCTACAGGAAAAAACTTGGGTATGTTCTTATGCAACATGGTAGGATGATAGCATACGCTTCACATCAGTTAAAGTCATATGGACAAAATTATCCTATGCATAACTTGAAGTTTGCAATAGTGGTGTTTGCCTTGAAAATTTGGCAACACTACCTGTATAGTGAGAAAATAGAGATTTTCATAGACCATCAAAGTCTTAATATATCTTCTCCCAGAAAGAGTTGAATCTCAGGCAAAGGAGATTGTAAGAGCTGTTAAAGGACTATAACACCATTCATTATCATCCTATTAAGGTTAATGTGGTGGCAAATGTTTTGAGTTGTAAGTCCCGTGCAAAAGTGACAGCTCTAATGATAAATCAAATGAATTTGATCCATTAGATGGAAGGTTTGCAACTTGAGGTATTTCCTCCGAAAGAAGTAAAATGGCTGAGTGCTGTGTAGATTACACCAACACTAGTAGATCGAATTAAGGCAGCCCAGAAGTAGGATTCGTTTGTTCAGGAAGTTTGTGACAAACTGGATTAAGGAGAGCGGATTCAGTTTCAATATGGACCTTGTGATAATCTATTGTTCTATAATAGATTGGTGGTGCCTAGTCTTTGAAGAGAAATCTTAAAAAAGGCACATCACTCGAGATTTTTTATACATCCAGATAGTACTAAAATGTATAGAGACCTCAAAGGGAGCTTTTGGTGGAACAAAGTTAAGAGAGAAATTGCTCAATTTATGACTCAGTGTTTAATATGTTAGTAAATTAAGGTAGATCACCAAAGGGCCGACAAGTTTATTACAGCCTTTATAGGTTCTTGGGTGGAAGTGGAAACTCATTACTATGGATTTTATGACTGTTTTACCTCATAATCAGATACAATGTGATGCGATTTGGGTAATTGTGGATTGACTTACTAAGTCAACCTATTTCCTACCATACTAGATGACCTCCAATTTGGATCAGATGACAAAGTTATACATATAGGAAATTGTTGGATTACATGGTGTACCTGCCTCAATTGTATTAGATAGATATTGTCGATTTATCTTAGAATTCTGACAGAGTGTGTAGAGGGCGATGGAGACAGATTTGCACGTAAGTTCAACTTACAACCTGCAGAGTAATGGTCAGTCTGAGAGGACGATTCAAATCCTAGAAGACATGTTGAGTGCTTGTGTCTTGAATTTTGGATGGTCTTGGGATCGTCACTTGCCAATGGCAGAATTTGCCTTTAACAATAATTATTCGGCAAGCATTCGTATGACTCCTTTTGAAGCTTTATATGGCGAGAGATGTTGTGCACCTTTATATTGGGATGAGGTTGGTGAGAAAAAATTGTTAGCACATGAATTAGTCCAACAAGTTACAAATGTAGTAAGAGTAATTAGACAACGTCTTTCAGTTGTGTAGGATAAATAGAGGAAATATGCAGATAGGAAGCATCGAGATCTTTCGTTTGTAATTGGAGAGCATGTATTTTTTAAGGTCTCAACTAACCATGGAGTTATAAGATTCGAAATAAAGGGAAAAATAAGTCCATGTTTTATTGGGCAATTTGAGATCTTGGAATCAAATGGTGGAGTTGCATACTGGTTAGCTTTACCACCATCATTTTCTGAGTCTTCAATGTATTACATATCTTACAACTAAGAAAGTATGTAACGGATCCTTCTCATGTATTGCAAGCAGAGTAATTCCAATTTGAAAAGGACTTGACATATCAAGAGCGGCCAGTTTGAATACTTGATATCCATAAAAGACAGTTAAGAGGGAGGATAATAAGGCATATCTTGGTGCAATGGAGTAATTACACTGAAAAAGAAGTCACATGGGAGCTTGAGAAAGATATGCAGTAGCTTTACCCTAATATATCATTTCCTTTAAAAGTATAGTAAGTTTCAAGGACGAAAATATTATAAGGTGGGGAGAATGTAATAACTCATGTAAAAACATTGCATAAATGTCAAGTGACGGTGTATATTAGTCAAAAATTACAATGTGTAGGATGGTGTATAGCGTGCAGTGCATGGGAAAACAAACCGACTAGACGTTTGCTTATATATGTGTGGGATGGGAGAGTCGCAGAAAGAAAAAGCAAAGAAGTTGTTTGTGACATTTTGAGTATTCGAGGAGAAAGAAATTCATTTTATTTTCCTTCATGGATCATCACAGGTAGGGAGATGCTTTTACATATGACTTATTTTACCAGCATGTTATGAGTTTGGATCAATAATTAATGCAAGTTTAATGCATGTAAATCATAGTTGTAAATGGCTCTGTTTCATTGATACAAAGTTTGATTTATTTTTGGGTGGCCTAGAGTGCAGAAGACCAATCGAGCTTGTTGGAGCTACCTTATGAGTAGGCTAGCCCAAGTGGGCCTAAAGTACAGAAAAAATCTTCACATCACTAGTAGAGCTACCTTAACAGGTTGGCCCAAGGATGAGATGTAAGAATATAATATATAGAGAGGATAGTAAATGATACGAATCATTTTTGGCACATGTGTTGATTATATTTATTCGGCTTACTAAGTTTATGGATCACCTCTTCATAATTTTATTTTTTTCGGAGAATGCCGCTCGAGGATCACAATAGTTCATAGTACAAGGGGTAGATGATGTTAATTGTCATTCCAAACAAATATTAAAGACATTAATGTTTAATATTTTATAAAACTTGTATTTTGTAGATTTGGCAAACATGATTATGTTTTCCTTTTATTTGTGAGTTTTTTTTTGTTATTTTTATGATTATGTTTTATCTCTAGTGCGATAGATTTTGTAATAATCACCTTTGGATTTGGAAATAACATTGAATTATGCTTTTTTTTTTTATCTGAGTCGTGACATAAGGCCTTAAGGATAATTTATTTGCATGGCTTTGAAAGGACTTCACAGGACTTTGACCTCTAGTTCCACATTTTCCTAGACAAGATGCAATGCATCATTAGAATACCATAATTGGAGGATGTAGACCATTGATGAACTGTGCATCAGCCTCCAAAACTTTTAAAATGATTTTATGGCCAGAGATTTACCAGTGTGGAATTTTATGTGATGCTGATTTTTTTTCTTTGTTACCCCACCAGGTTATTTTGGTTGCATTAGCTTATCACCTGAGATTGGTTAATTGATATGGGAAACAAACCTGCAAAGCAAGGGAAACAGATCAAGAAAGAGGGGGAAGTAGAGAAGGAAGAGATCCTGGTAAAAGTAGTACCTCCAGTGGAGCGGGCACTTCTCCGGTGGCTTGTTAAAGATGTCCGAAGGATTCATGACTTTGCTCCATTGAACCCAAGTGCAATTAAACCGCCTGACCATTACATTGATTACATGCGCCTTTATGGATGGTTGGATTTGGATATTGACGATCCTGATCTGGCCCACCTTGTCAAGTAAGAGTCCAGTCATTTAAATGATGTTCTACGATTTACCATGACCTGTATAAGTTCACCTATGGACGTGAATGTTTTTCTGTATAAACATCTCAACCAACCTTCTGAAGTATGAATGATGTGATGCACTTTTCTTTTCAGAAGGTAAGCGAAGTTAAAAAACAAAGAAAAATAGATGACCTTAGGAAAGGCAGGAGGACCCTTTTTTTTTCATTTTTTTAGTGCACGGCTCAACAGATTTGGAAAATCTTGTTGATTTTGCATTCATCGAAAGATGGTCCAATTAACACACTGGATAACTCTACAGACCATATGCTGTATGGCTGTGCTTGTTGTTGAGAGTTCGAGATCATTGATGGATGATAGCTTGAAACTGAAATCTCCAGACCCCAACCTAAACCACTACTCATTTTTATTCTTCTGTCATGAACGGTATGAAAATCTTTGAACGCGTAAACACAGTCACAGGCATGCATCAGTATTTCTCGCTCTTCTTGCTGAACCGTTGCTTTCCTCGAAAAGAAAATGGAGAACTTCATTCTAAGAAAACTCCATTCTCTATGTACTGATTTAATATGTAACTGCCATAACTACCCTACTTTCTTCCATCATTACTTTAGTTTTCAATCATTGTTCATGTTTATTTATCTTTATTTAATTTATAGATAATTATCACTCTATATTTCTATCCCCAGATATTGATTTAGCCTGGTCAACATTGTTTGGTGCTCTTGTCGGCAGCCCTGAATTTCACCAGCCTCGCCAGGAATTGTTATTGTGGTCCTACCTCAGCGTATTGCAATTTGCACGTTTTCTAGAGTTCAATTAGATGAAATTGCAAACATAATAACCAAAACAAAGAAAGAAAGAAACTGCAAAGAAGGGACAACAGGTATGCATTGCCCAAAAATGGGTAACTGTTGATCCTTTCAAAGAGATGGAAAAATGTCCGATGGCCTCTTCCAGCAGCCATGAAATCCTATTCACCATGTTTTAAGGATCATGGAGCTAAGGCAACGAGAGACAAAACTCCCTAGGGCTCATCAATCAACAATAAAGGCATTTTTTTTTCCTGGATGTCGTTTATATTGCGGCAAAGTACTCTTTGCTTAGTTTGGGATCTGGCTTCATGGACTTCCCCCTGGTTTCCACCCTGCTGGGCACACCTCGTCTGGATTCTTTTGGACATACTGCAAAGCCTGTAAAAACCAAGGGTCGTTCCAATCAATGGTACAAGGTAAGATATTATAGAAGACCTAGACTCCAGAGTTTCTGAATGCATCCTTTCTCTGCCACCCACCCACCTGAAGTGATCTCATTGTCTCATCAACACTGCGTCCAATGGCATGATTGTTAATGGTTGAATGCTGAATCACACTTCCCTTGTCAATGATGAAAAGTCCTCGTAATGCAATACCTGTCAGAAAGAAAAGTTTTCAGTATGGATTTCAATCTTTTCAAGCTCTCTCATGAAATGCAATATCATTGTATTGAAAGATAGTTTGTCATATCTATTCCACCTTAAATCCCTCACTGATATAATTGAAATCCAATATTAACAAGAGCTAAAGAACCTTGATGATTGATTCTTAAACAGTGTAAGACCTCTCCTCATCCTTCTCTGCCCTGTCCATCAAGGCTTGTCCTACTACTAACTATGCCAACCAAGAAGCACAAGTGACTTGAGAACTTTTTATGTCATGCGTTTGTGATTTGTTCACTAGGGCTAATCTCCAGAATATGCTTTTATAGCTCTAGGAGTTTTTGCAAATGACAAAGGTATTATCCTTTCAAGGTATTTGCTCCGGCAATGGAGGTATCAGTCTTCTCATTTTGCATCATGGCAGCATGCAAACAAGTCCACGTGGAATCAGGACCAGCATCCCTGCACTGTCCAAGTGCCAAATCCCATGATCTTCAATAATGATAAGAACAGCTCCAACAGTTGCCTTATGCCAAGAAAGAAAGACTTACAAATCTCAACACTTTCTCCTTTTTTATCATTTTTTAAATAGAAGAGCAAAAGCTCCATCAAAAACACAAGTATGATAGGATAGAGGCTTCTACTACAGACTAGAAAACTTAAGGGGAATCTTGAGAGAGCCAGGCCCAGTCAACTAATGGATAAACTAGCACACCATGAATACTATGGATGAGCAACAAGGGCTACAGCCTAAATTCATACTAATAATATTAAAAATCTTACAAGAGGCAAACACTCCTGATCTCTTGGCCAGTTGACAGGGTAAGGATTTTACACTCCTTAGCTTTTAAATGGTGTATCCAAACACACTCGAAAAATGAAAAACAATACAACCACCTGGGTGGGGCTAGAGCAACACTGGCAAGACAATGGTTTGTTCTACACATTTTGGTCAATCTTTGGACCGCTAATCATGCTATGGCATGCCATTCCAAAGATCATATCCTCAGTGAACCCATCCGCATGGGACATCCATCAAAAGAAATAACCATAGATAATCAACTACAACAGCCACTGACACTATATTGTCTTCTCCTTTCAGTGTCCAGTAAAAATATTTTGTGAAAATTCTATCAAAATATATATGTCACACCTGGTCTGGAATGAAAACACCATATGATTTTGAAAGTGATTTGGTTATGTCAGAAATCAATGGATACTTCAGATCACCAAGTCCACCAGACTTCCTGTTGGTTTGCACCCATGCAAGATGGGAAAACTACAGAAAGAATAGCATTTAGTAAGTATTTGAGAAAGCACACAATTTTATCATAAGGATAACTTGCTCGAGAAGTGCAAAGATAAAATTTGATAAAAAGTAGCCAGCTTATACCTAAAAAGCACATAAGAGAAGTAAAAATATCAACTGTGTATCACCAGCATCATGGACGAAAATAACTCCTAGCTATTAAGGATCATCTTTACAGATAAACCACCCATTAATCCAACTCTTGGTTCTCTACTACAAAGTTCTATAACAAAATAATTTGCTAGGGAATATTGCATAACCAAGAGAAAAGAATAGCCAGTTCAGGAAATATATATATATATATATATATATATATATATATCTTACTTGTAAACCAAGCCACACCAATTCAAGGTTAAAAGACATTATCATTATCTTTGTCCACATGGCTTTGCCCACCTATTTGGGCACCCAGTTGTTCATAGAGACAAAAGCCTCCTGCGGGAGAAATCTTTCTTTCTTTCCTCACTTGAGAATCTAGTGTGACTTGACTTGGCCACCTGGTTTAATATTGCATGCTGCTACAAAATGTTGAGTGAGCTTCAGTGGTAGCAACACAGATGTGCACACTGAAATATGGATTTGTTGGTATTCCAAATGTAGAACAGGTTGCAGCAGGACCACAAAGAACAAAGAAATGTTTCTGCCTTATGCCTATGAGATGAAGAGATGGGCAGTGCAACATATAAGTTAATTTCCAGCAGTGCATCAGAAAAAAAAATAAAAAATCAATCTGTGCCAGTCAAAATACAGAAAAAACATTTAGTTCTACAGGGTCAAAACCGAATTCTATATAAAAGGATATGAGGGAGAAATCACGAACCACACTGTCAACAGAAACCCCCAATATTTCTGTGTTTAACTTCTCGAAATCAATCACCGAAGGCAGTAATCTCTGGCAAGAAAAATGATTGTTAGAATTCTTTCATTGAAAGAAAGTACCTGGTGCACAAGGCTTCAGCCATTATGAGGTATGAATAGGGTGGCATGGATGTAGTTCTACCCCATTTCCTGGAGAGGCAATTTCCATAACTTGAACCCATGCCACTACGGACCCATGGGCCAAGCCTTACTTTAATTCATTCAAAGCAATTCATTCAATCATAATTTATAATGTTCAATGGAATTGATCTTCATTTAACCCGTGGGACAAACGAACGAAAAGTCCAGGGAATAAAAAAAGAGAATCACATACTTCTTCCCAATGTACTCAGAGAGTTTGACCTGTGACAAAAAGCTGTTGAATAGCATTACAATCAGATTACAAATGAATATGACACATCCAACAAGATGACAAGTTCTGCAGGAAAGAAAGAATCCCTAGTTCTTATAATGAACAATCTTTACCTTGATAAACTCCTGATCAAATACAGCTTCAGCCTCAAAATCAGGCGGTGGATTGCCAACCAATGGAATTTGGCTCTGTGCAGATTAAAAGGGGGCCAACAAGAAATATAAATTAGATGCAGAATTATAAATTAGATGCCTAAAAGAAAGAAAACAATTTGCTCAAGTTGCCAAAACACAAAATGGAAAGTAAAAGAATCAACTACACAGGAATCACAGAGCAGATAAGTTTCCCCAAGTAAAGATACCATCATATGTCATTTTCAGTAAAATTGGGGCAACGCTTTTGAAGCTCCGGTTTGGACACACCACCATAATCGAGTCTTGAAGTCAATACATGATAACAAGCCAAACTCATTCCTCAAAGCAGAGGCTTGATCTATGAAAGACAAAAAGCATACGCCCAAGTGAAAATGCTTTTTTAACTTCCCTCAGCACCCCTAAGTGTGTCACTTCCTCTAGTATTGAGAAACAGTTACAGTATGCGTAAGATTCACTCATGGTCACTTCCTTCTATGCGGAGAATCAGATTTAGTATGCCTGAAATCCGTCCTAGAAATCAAGTCAACCACTACAAATTTTTGCCTTATGACCAGAAATCCGGCCAATTCCATGCCTCAATATACCACCCAGGTAGAAAATTCACAAGTGAACACCTTAATTTCATGTTGTCTAGTCTGCTAAGTTTTGTAATAGCATGATTCCTAGACCAAATTCTTTCCACGCTGATGAGACACACCATTTGAGTGTATTGGATGGCATACAAATACGCAACAATCAACCTACACATAATCACATGCGGGAGTTCCCACCCAACTGTTTCCTACACCATTGCTTCATGAATTTTCTACCGTCACAGTTCCTCAGTCTACCAGAGACTAACTACCACAGCGCTGTACTGAATATCGCATAAATAATCACATTCTACAGAGAAACGAAACCCATTATCAGAACAAAGAGTGAAATCCCCGTGAGAGAT
>JAYJMB010004782.1:0-11376 GCA_036873735.1 Pouteria campechiana | reverse complement strand
TTCTAAATTAAGTTTATCGAAAAAAAATTCAGCCATTGGTTCCCTCTGTAACCCAACATAATTCAGAAAAGAGAGATATGAATAAAACCATCAATATATATACGGGTATTATTTATTAATAATACTATTGATATTTTAAATCAAATACATATTTTATATTGATATCTAAAACATACGAAAATAATATAATTTTCATGTAGGTAACATCAATTTAAAAATAGATATTTTATCATTTTTATTCATATAGTTCAAACAAAACAATCAATGTCCTTGATTTTTCACCTTGTAATATTAAATTTTAAATAAAATATAGATGGTTTGGATATTATAAATAAAATATGAGCCACATTTCCTCACCTTCCATCTTATCCTCTCCAAGCTACAAACGCAGGGTGAGTGAGACCGGTGAGTAACTTGACGTGTAGCTGCACCAAAGAACACATGGACCCCTGTTTAAAATCATTTGGCCTTTTTTCGTCTCGATTCCATGTGACTTTTGGCGATTGCGCTGGCAAAGAAATGCAAAAGAGACATTTCATTCCTTGGATGGTCTTTCTGGGTGGGTGGGGGGTTGCGTGTGATTTCCTTCCCGACAAACGAGAAAGAAGAAGGAAAACTGAAGAAGCGATACATTACATCTTCCGCCGTTAACGATTCTCCATTTTCAAGTTAACAATATCTTATGAAAGACATATGCATGAGAGAGATGTTGCTGCATCTTCTTCTTCTTCTGTTGCTTCATATCTTATGGCTAGATGCTGGTGAATCTTCCTCAGCATCCCTTGCCCTGCCTCACTGCCAAGAGAAATGTGGAAACGTCAGCATTCCCTATCCATTTTGGATAGGGGATGGTTGCTACCGAAATCAAAGTGGAGGATTCGAGATCTTTTGTAATCACTCTTTTGGGCATCCAAGACCATTCATCGCCTCCACTCCTCAACTCGAAATCATCCAAATCGACGCATCGCTTGAAGAAGTGCATGTAAGGGCTCCGGTAGCTTACAGTTGCACTTATTCTGAATATTTTAATGATGTTTATATCAACTTGGACGGCACACCGTTTGCCATCGCTGCCGCTAAAAATAAGTTCTTTTCCCTTGGCTGCGGTACAACCGCATCGCTAGGAATTGATTGCAGCAACAAAATCGAATTTTTTTTTTGCTCAGTCCTAGGCGGTGTTTGCTCATCCTACTGCGTTGGTGATGAAGAAGTCATAGGTGCAACCTGCAATGGCATTGGCTGTTGCTCGACAGACATTTCCAAGCGCCTCAAAAATTTTGGTGCAGGGGTAAATCAAGTGAACGACTCAAATATCAAGTCTCTCAATCATACATGCGGCTATGCTTTCATCGCTGGTGGCGAGCGGTTCAACTTCTTTAAAACAGCTATATCTGATTATGATTCTGAGAATTTCACCAATAAGATTAGAGATCATGCCGCACTGGTGCTTGATTGGGTAGTGGGTAACGAGACGTGTAAAGAAGCGCAACGTAAGCCAAACACTTACGCTTGTGGTGCCCACAGTAACTGCAATGATTCAACTAATGGTCTTGGGTATCGTTGCAAATGCCTTGATGGGTATGAAGGGAATCCTTATCTTCCCCAAGGATGCCAAGGTAAAACATAGGTTAAAAGTCGTGTTTTTCGTTTATGTTCTGTTCTGTGCTCTCTGTCTCATCTAACTAACTGCTCGAGCGTACCCTGCCAACATCCTCCCTGACATGGCTACTCGATTGATAATATCTTTCTTTCACGAGCCAGAATTGCATGAAATTATATTTTAGTGTCAAACAAAGAGTGTGAGTTTAGAAGAGGTTTTCATGAATCGATACATGGCAAATCCTTAAATTACCCCCCTCAAATAAAACTTTATTAGAGTCCTACTTAAAATTATTTGAGGGAAAATATAAGAAGTCACAAATTAAGAGTCCATTTAAATGAGAAATAAAATGTTCCTCATTCTTAATGTAACTTTATAAGAAGCAAATCTAAGATACTCAAATGCTTTTTAAGATAATTGTAACATATTACATCCAACTTCCCAGAATCTTCATGCAACTGGTCCAGACAAAGCTAATGCATTTATCCATTTTACCAAAGATAGCAAGTGGACATTATTTAATTGAACAAGGTTGGGTTGCTGGAATTCAAACTTATCTGCATGCATCGCTGACACGGCTATGCTTTCCTCTCTTTTTTATTTTTATTTTTTCTGTTTATTTCTGTCTGCTTTTGATGCCTTTTCAGATATTGACGAGTGCAAGGGTTCAGCGAAAAACGCGTGCGTTGGGGAATGTATTAATTCGCCAGGAGGTTACTATTGCTCTTGCCCTGAAGGAACCTATGGCGATGGTAAAAAAGATGGAACAGGGTGCATCAAGAAGAAAAAATCATTTCGAGTTATCGAAATCATTCTTGGTATGTCCTGTTGGCAAAAAGGTGTCGCCCTTTTCTAAAACTCTCTTGACTTTCTTTCCATTTGAATGTAGGTGCGGGCTTAGGCCTAGTACTTCTATTTATTGGAGTTACTTGGTTATATTGGGGACTAAAGCATCGAAGGCTCATGAAACTCAGGGAGAAATTCTTCAAGCAAAATGGTGGTTTGATACTACAGCAACACAACTCTCTACAACAAAGTGAAACAGAAACACATAGGATATTCACTGCAAAAGAACTCGAAAAGGCAACCAACAACTACAATAAGAGTCGAATTGTTGGCAAGGGAGGCTATGGAACAGTTTATAAGGGAATTTTGTCAGACAGCAGAGTAGTTGCTATCAAGAAGGCTAAAATAGTTGACAAGAGCCAAATCGAGCAGTTCATCAATGAGATCAAGATTCTTTCTCAGATCAACCACAGAAATGTGGTTAAGCTTGTGGGCAGCTGTTTGGAAATAGAAGTCCCTTTGTTAGTCTACGAATATGTTACCAACGGTACTCTCTTCCACCACATTCATGGCGATGGTCATGTCTCCTTGCTTTCTTGGGACACCCGCTTAAGGATTGCATCTGAAACTGCTGTTGCACTTGCTTATTTGCACTCTGAAGCATCCATACCCATCATTCATCGAGATGTAAAATCTTCTAACATACTGTTAAATGATAATTATACTGCAAAAGTGTCTGACTTTGGAGCGTCCAGGTTGATTCCAATAGATAAAGCTGAATTAACTACATTAGTTCAAGGAACCTTAGGATATCTTGACCCAGAATACCTGCTCACAAGCCAATTGACTGAAAAGAGTGATGTTTACAGCTTTGGAGTGGTGCTTGTGGAACTCTTGACTGGGCAGGTTCCATTTTCCTTCCTCAGATCTGAAGAAGAGCGCAGTCTCTGCCAGTACTTCATTTTGTCAATGAAAGAGCATCGTCTCTATGAGATTCTAGACTCCCGAGTTGTGGATGAGGGGTTCAAAGAGCAGATAGTAGCAGTGGCAGAACTTGCAAAGCGGTGCCTAGAAGTGAAGGGAGATGAAAGGCCTAAGATGAACGAAGTAGCAGCAGAGCTAGAAGTATTGAGAAGGATGGAGAAGCACCCATGGGTTGAAAAGAATGCAGAAGAACTGGGAAACTTGATAGGCGAACAGCTAGAGGATGAAGCTGGTAGTACAAGCGGTTATGATAGCATCAACAGCCATGCAATCTCGGAGATAGACATGCCTAGGTAATTCGTTGGTGGTATTTGCATTTGTGATCTGTTTCTTACTTGAGCCACTAAGCCTAACGTAAAAAAGAATAATGGCTTGAGGCATATTAGCTAGCAGTTAGTTTTAATGAGTCGGTTGCCGAGCTCGTAGAATTTTTTATACTATGTTCATGTTTGATGAAATGCATGATGGGTGACTTTTCTAGTCTTTTATAGGATGTTCCTGTTTGATGAAATGCATGATGGGTGACTTTTCTAGTCTTTTATAGGATGTTCATGTTTGATCAAATGCATGATGGGTTCCCTAATTTTCCCACTGTCCTTTCAAGAAATAGAGCAGCTCAGTCAGGTTAGGTTGGGTTGGAATCCACGCAAACCCAATCTTATTTAAAATAAAAATAAAAATAAAAATTTATCGGTTGCATTCCACATCCTTCGAATGAAAACTATTACAGCGTAAGATTTTTCAACCAACTGATGGAATCATTGGGTCTTTATTATAGTTGGCATTTTAATGGGACCAAAAATAATCAATCTACTAGATTGAATCATACAAATATGGTCCGAAATGTGATTGCTATTGACTTTTAGACCCATTTGGGTGTAAAACTCACCTTGCCTCAAGGATATTCACTAGACCTGCTACTTAAAACTTTTAAATAGTGGATCTAATATTATTTATAACATCCATCTTCAAGTTATTGCCTTACTTCAGCAAGTATTATCTATTTTAAGTCTATTAGATTTTACTAAAATAATTTTATCCCTTTAAGTTAGCCTTCTAGTCTAAAGTTATGTTGTAGTAATGAAGATGTATCTTTATATATATATATATATATATATATATATATATATATATATACACGTACACTACGTAATATTTTTCATCATTAACATTCTCAAGAATTTGTTGGTTGTCGTGTTTTTTAACTTATAAAATACTAAACATACTTGAATCATATTGTTTGCTTCAATTTTCATTGACATCTGTGTTGAAATAAATAAGATATATTATGAAATTACATAATATTATATGTTATACGTTATAAATTTATACTATATTTTAAGAAATTTTGAAGTCCATGAAATTTATCTTTACTAGCGATTTTGCAAGATGATTGAACTTAAGATTCTTTTCTTGGCCGTGTAACTCTCTTGTTACTTTTTCTTCTTTTGAATTTAGAAGTTGTTTAAAGTATGGTATATTGTTCAAACAATTACTGGTGCAATCAAATTCATATCTTCTACTGTTTGTGGGGCCGATGTTAATCAATCTAATAGATCGGATCATTCTAATACGATCGGACATGTGATGGAGTGTTAACATTTAATAGTTGGAAAATTTGTGTACAATATTGTTCCTAGACAACACGAAACAAATAATAAAAATAATCTAGAGCAGAAAAGAGGTAAGAAGGTAAGAAAAGCCGCGGTCTTTATTGAAGGTATTAAACTGTGTATTTTCATTCATAGCAAGTACGTATTTTTATAGCTTTTT
The DNA here is from genome assembly GCA_036873735.1 of Pouteria campechiana. NCBI lineage: Eukaryota > Viridiplantae > Streptophyta > Magnoliopsida > Ericales > Sapotaceae > Pouteria > Pouteria campechiana. The sequence continues at coordinate 6,233 of JAYJMB010004782.1, read as the reverse complement.
TTTATTATGCGTAAACAGCATGTTACTACACTAACCATATCAATTCATATGTGAGATACTGAAGTCTAGCTATTAGATTTTTTGTACAAATTTTGACACATTTATTGGACATTATATAGATGACTATAATTATGTATGTTTGCTTCTAGAATAGCATAGATACTGCACAATTTAAGATGACTATAATCATCTTGCAGCCTTACTTTGCATGAAAAAATCCTCGGAAACAACACTTCAGAACCTATGGGAGAGCTGCGTAGACGTATTCAGATAGAGAGAGAGAGAGAGAGAGAGAGAGAGAGAGAGAGAGAGAGTAACGATATATGACAACTATGAATATCGTTTATAAACATTTTCCACCGATACTTTGAACAAAATTACAGAAATCAACAATATTGAGTCATGCAAAGAAGTTACCAACAAAAATTTGTAGAATTCTATGGAAATAGCACCAAAATAAAATAGGCTAAGAGATAAATTAGAAACTCTTAAGTTTATCCTTTTGTGGCATTTGTCTAGAAATCCCTATAATGAGAGTAATCTGATGTGGCCCACTGTCTTAGATTTATGATATGATAGCCATATTTGAAAGAGAGGTTGGTGGGTGTGGTGTGGACCTTTTGCCTATAATATAGGCCCTTTCAATATGATTGGGGGATTCCTTAACTACAACAAAAGTCAACAAATATAACCAATAATTTAGCTGCATTTGGTTAGAAAATGGTTACATTTGGTCTAATGCAATAAAAAAATAGTTACCAATTGGCTACATTTGACTTGTTGCATTTGATCAAATGCAACCAATTTTGATTAGCTCGATTTGGCCAAACGCAACTAGCTTGTTGGCTCAATTTGAACAAACGTAGCCGTTTTGAGTTGGTTATGGTTGCACCAAACACATCTAATATTTTGGCTGCCTTTGCACTAAATGCAGCCAAAATGTTGGTTGTGTTTGACACAATCAACTCAAAATGGTAGCATTTGATCAAATGCAGTCATTTTGGGTTGATGCAGCTAAAATGTTGGTTGCATTTGGTCAAATGTAAACAATTTTTTTACTTCTTGGTGTATATAGCTAAACTATTTATTATGTTTAGTTAAATGTAGCCAATCCAAAATGATTGTAATTGATTAAATGCAACCAAATTTTTTTGCTGTATTTAGTGTATATACAGTCAAATCTACTCAGAAAATGTAACTATTTTAATGCTCCATATGCTTATTCAACTGTCAACCATAATTTAAATGTCAAATACTAATAATAAGTTTACATAAATCATAGCTTCAATCTATTATATATAAAATAATGAGGGTTACTTACAAGCTTAGCTTCTAATGAAAAGTTAAATAAGTTTACAAATGATTGAAATTTTCTTTTATATCTTTTCTCCTTTACCCTTTTTCCTGCTTCCAGGAAGACATTATGATAGTAGTGCACTGGTCTTCTTGAATTTTCTTTACCTCACATGTTCTTGGAATAAACTTTAATTGAAACTGAGCTGGTCTTTCTAATAGCAATCTACACAACATCAACTCACATTTGAGGTGAAGATTCAGTATAGGATGATACCATCAATCATCTGACCATATGCATACACACATGCACTTTAAATGTCTGTGCAGCTAACCTAGAGATTAGAGAGTTTGAGCCTCCACTTGTAAAGAATAGAGAAATTGAGAATGTTGATTATGTGTCAACTCATGATATGTGTGTAGAATTAACCTGTTCTTGTATGTTTGTAATAAAAAAACTTTCAATTGGTGAAAAACCAATACTGCAAACCTTGATATTGGTCTATACTAGGGATGCTTTAAGTCTTGAACATCTAGAACATACAACATAAATATCTCAAAAGTACTTCCATGAATTTACAACCATTTAAATCTTTGCAAATTTGTAGATTGGCTCATGTCCTAGTTTGACACTACCAAAATCAAGTTGTCTTATCCATTAAACCAGGTCCAATATGCAGTTTAATCCAGTGGTCAATGCATGTAGGCATGGTCAATTAAATCCCATGGTAGATCAGAATTCCATGGGAAGCAAAAGTAGGATTGAATCCGAGTTAATATTACCTCTATCTAAGATTAAGAAGAATCATAAGGTGGCTTTTTCACCCTAGCAAGCTATCCCAATGTTATTTGAGGGCTTCACATGCTTTTGAACATGGAAGAGCTTGTAGCCTGAAGCTTCCTTCCATAGGTATCTCTGCTAAAAGATTGAACCTTATCAATGTATCCATAGCCTTACCAATGGGCATTTCAACCTATAGTTAGTTAGTAGGGATCACCTCCAAAAACCTTTATTGAAGCTTAATAGTTGAATTAGCATAAGAGGACTTCAGTGTGTAGTAGGTTGTAAACACCATTGAAGCAAGAACAAAGAAGACTCCAAAGCAGAAGCAGATACAGGAAGCAGGAACAACCCTTAGACAAAGGGTTCTTGCAATTGACAACTAAGGATATGAGGAAAATTGCTTGCCTTCTCATCAAATTTATCATACATGAATCTTTCACATGCATCCCGAAGAAAATTATATTACTCAAAAGGAGCAAGTAATAAAAAATGTGTCTTTATAAGCATGACTTGAATGACTAGCACTGCAATTTCAGGGGAACTTTTTCAAAACAACTTCCAAATACCTGCAAACACAAAGACTATTGCATCACTGACACAAATACAACATAGTGCTTGAAGATTATCAAATGAAATTAAGAAATCCTAGTGCTTGGACTTTATTTTTCACATTACAGTATAGAAATTCAGAAAGATATTTTCGGCGCGCACATCGTGACCACCCAATTATGCTAGATATGCATCTTTTTTGAGCTCAAAATTCATTATTTTTTCCTCCGAATCTTTAGTTTTGGTTTTTTTTTTTCTTTTATAGCAATATTTCCTTTGTCGTTTAGAAAGTGATTCTGAACCCTATTTGGGCCAGATTTTTGACAAATCACTTCTTTTATTACATATTTCCTTCTTACGTGATTCTTAGGATTTTGTTATTTTTGGTAAAACTTTAATAATAACAATTTTTAGCTATATAGCCCGACTTGTGGGCTTATTTTCATTCATGACTGATTTGCATACATTTGAATTGAATATTAGAAGTGTTATTTTGAGTTTTTTGATTATTCTCTTGCGTTTTGGTTTTGTAAATTATCTATTGAACTAGCTTACTCAATAATCGCTATTATGTTTGGTGTCAAAAGACTCATTTAATTAGATTGTGATTACTTGAGAGTGGTCCGAGATTGAAAATGGGTCATCATGACATTTCAACTCTTAACATGTCAGGAATCAAAAGCACATGAAATGCTCTAAACCATTCTAAACCACTACAATCATTAATGCTATATAACTATCCTAATAATCATACTTTTCTCTATTATTATCAATATTGTAGATAAAAAGTTTATCAATTTTAACTTTAGGCTGACATCTTAATTTCCGATACATAACATTTTCTTTTAATTCTAGTGTAATCGAGACGCCCAAAAGGGCATTCACTATTATATTCCATTCGCTGAATTCAAGTACTCTACTTTTGACTAAAAGGAAATATAAATGTAATTTCAAAATTATCCTTTTGAACTCGATTAAACACCATTAAAAAAAAAAATCCATTGCATAGAGATGAAAGCAACGCAGCCTTTTCGAGACATCCATGTCAAGGGAAATTAGGTTGATTAAAAATAGGAATGGTATTAGAGTAACTTGGCAGAAAAAGGGACGGTAGGCTTCCCACTTTGGCCTTTCCCATGTGACCAAGTCCTTGTCCATCAAGCGTTCTTATTCGATTCTAACTTCCAAGCATCAAGAAGAAAAAATTGCCAGCCTTTTCCACCTTTATCGAGTCCCCAAAAGTACTTCCTTGCAATAATCACATGCGATTGCCACCCGGAGATTTCCAACTCCAGCACCCCATGTTCATGCTCCCCCTCAAAGAAACCTCGCGTTCTAGCCTCTGGGTTATCCAAGCCGTTCAACAGAACCCCCGCGTGCCCAATCCTTGCATTGCTATACATTGGCGGAAATCAGGCATTACATGAAGAAGAACGCACACTCAAGTATCAGTCGCCAATTGTACTGTAAATTTTCTTACTTTCTTGAAGCCATGGCCCACCTAATCATGAATGGAAAAGATGGGCACGTGACATGTTTTAACCTATGAAATTTGCAGATTCTCCCCGCATTTGTCATTTACTCAAGTGGTACGGTGAATTAAGTTTTAAAGAAAGGGTTAAAACTCAATAAAGCCGCCCTCATTGAATAAAAACCCCCTTTTTAAATATTTTTCTCTTCACTTGGGCTCCTTCAGAAGTGTCCTCCAAGTGGATTAGGATGGATTTTGCTCACGCCAGATGAACATTGCCGAGAGGCCGAGTCATTTAGCTCACCTCTAGCCTCCCCTTAATGTATGTAATGCTCCGGGCGACAATGTCCACCATGCCCACGAACATGGACACGCAACCGCAGCTCCAGCTGTACACTGAATAAAATCAACATCTAAACCATTATTTAGTTATTTTTTCTAAATTAAGTTTATGGAAAAGAAATTCAGTCATTGGTTGCCCGTGTAACCCAACATAATTCAGAAATGAGAGATAATAATAAAACCATCAATATATCTATGGGCATTAAATTAATGTTATTATTATTTATTTTTTAATCACATCCATATTTTATTTTTATATTTAGACATATGAAAATAATATAATTTTCATGCGAGTAATATCAATCTAAAAATAGATATTTTATCATTTTTATTCACATAGTTCAACCAAAACAATCGATTTCCTTGATTTTTTACCTTGCGATATTGAAGTTCAAATAAAATAAAGTAAATAGTTTAGATATTATAAATAAAATATATAAGCCCCGTTTTCTCACCCAGCGATCCGCCCATGAGAGAGGGCGAGGCGCTCCATCTTATCCTCCCTAGACTACAAACGCAGGGTGAGTCCAGTCAGTAATTTGTCGTGTAGCTGCACCAACCAATGCATGGTCCCCCCGATAAAATGTTCTGTACTTCCTTCCTCTAGATTCCATGTGACTGCAGGCGATTGCATTGGCAATGAAATGCAAAAGAGAATTGGATGGTTTTCTAATTAAGGTGCATGTCACCGTTGCCCCCGTAGATACACAGGGGTGCTTAGTTAGGATCAACTGTGCTTGGTTAGATTCGGGTAGAGGTCAATCCTAACCTTTATTCAAGGTTTAAAATTTCAATCCTATCGTCCTAATTTTAAAACTTTAATCCTAACTCCAACCCCAAAGATTGGGTTTAGGTTGAATTCAAGTTGAATTTGGGTTATACAAAGAAGTTAAAAATGTGACATTTTTAGTATTTGTAATGGTTTTCAACTGCTACTAAATGAACCAAAAGTACATGAAAAAACAGAAAATATAGATAATGATTAATTAGTAAAAGTAGTAATGTTAGATTACATATTTGTTATGAAAAAAGTTTTTTTTCTAACCCTGCTCTTTGCAGGCCTAATCATTCATATAGTGTAGACAAAATGGCTAAAGCACAAGGAAACAGCACATGACCAGATAATCTGTGTGGGGATTATCCTAGCTGTGCGGTGATTTACAAGGCCTCCATGATTATCCCAGTTGTGCGATGATTTACAAGCCCTCTGCATCTTGGCCTATAATCAACTAACCCAACAGTGTAATTTGTCCATCTTCGATAAGTTAGATTCACATTGATAAATTTTAGGCTAGAGAGAAGTCCACCATTAGAACCTGATAGGAAAACACCATTTTCAGACACTAATGAGATGTTAATGAACCATAGATCAGATATGGACCCAGCTTTTGAATTAATGTTCCGTGGGCATGTGGTTACATAGATAGGCTCTGCTCGCCCCCACCATGAAGGATCATAATACGTTGTGCTTATTTTGATATTTGAGAAGATGACATCACTCACCTTTCCTGAAAGGAGAACAAACAGCCGGTTGTTAGTAAGAAGAAAAATACATTTTTGACTGCAAATGGAATAGTGGGTAAATGTAGCAATGAAAATACTAAATGTCTGTATATGAGAAAGAACTAAAAAAAATTAAAGCCTCAAGCTGTCATGATAAAAAGGGCAGGTTCAAGTTTGACGGAAAAGTCTAGACTGTCCCCAGCACAACTGGGACCTGCACTAGGTTACAATCCTTTTAAATCTTTTAGCAAGACCAAGGAAGTTGAGAGGTTCCATCAACTGATCAATGGA
>JAYJMB010004780.1:0-12636 GCA_036873735.1 Pouteria campechiana | reverse complement strand
AAACCTGAGCCGTCAAGTTATGGCAACCATCAAGTTTTTGGCGCCGCTGCCGGGGACTGATTGCGAACCATCTATTTTTTGGCTCATCAATTAACATTTTTGATTTATAAACCTATAGAATGATCAATGTATTATGAATTAAGAGCACCATGATAAAGCACAAGTGAAGTCGATCCTCTAGAACTTCTTTATCTTGAAATCTTCCATTTGAAAGCATGTCTATTTTTCCTTTGTAGTTAAATTCACATCACTTGGTTTTCAAATAAAATCAAGATTATTTATAGTGATTAATTGGAATACATAATCCCTATGGAGACGATACTTTCTTACTACTATACTTAAAACTTGACGCCGTGCACTTGTGGTACAATTTGTAGTGAACAAGTTTTTGGCGCCATTGCGGGGGATTAGCTTAGTTTAATTTGTTATAATATTACTACAAGATAGTTGTAATTTTAATTTGGATTTCTATTCTTTCATCTATTTTGAATTTTCTGTTCTCTTATCTTTATTTGATCCAATTTTGTTTGATTCTTTAATAGTGTATGCAAGATCCAAGAGAAATTAATTTGACTTCATTTGATCAAGAGATCAAAAGAACACTCAGAGAAATCAGAAGGGCAAAGAGAGCCAAATCAAGCATAATGGTAGAACTAATTAACCAAGAGCAATAAAAGACTACTTTAAGCCGATGGTTAATGATTACTACTCTGGCATAGCTCATCCAACAATCAATGCGAACAACTTTGAGCTAAAACTGGCTTTGATCAATATGCTGCAGCAAAGTCAGTTCGAAAGTTCATCAAGTGAAGATCCAAATGTTCACTTGGCAATGTTCAGAGAAATCTATGACATTGTGAAAATGAATGGTATTCCAAATGAAGCCATCAGATTGAGATTGTTCCCATTTTTGTTGAGAGATAAAGTAAGAGGTTGGTTGCAGAGCTTACAACCAGGTAGCATCACTACATGGGATGAGATGGTAGAAACGTTCTTAGCAAAATTCAGAAGTAATATAGAAGGCCATCAGAGGTAACTTCAAAAAGTCAAGAACCAAGAAGAGTATGAGACACTGAATTTAACTTTCAGAAGATCTTTAGAAGCCAAAATATGACATTGACCACATTTGACACCTAAACTTAATTCAGAAATTCTGAACAAGTGCTTCAAAAACTCAAATAAAAGGTGGATCTAATGGCAACTAATAACAAAATAGCGTTAGAATTTTTAAAGACTTATCTCAAAAGTTTGAAGCCAAACAACATCTAAAACCAAATCAACCAAATGCTTAAAAAATTATAAAAAGTTGCAATGACTACAGTCTCCTTCACAAATTATAAAAGGATGATCAAAGCAACACACAAAATAATAGAAAGATAGAGAAAAAGAAAAATTTCTGATTCAAGCATTTACATGAGCATTCAACATCTTCTTTAACTCCAACTGCTTCAACATTGTCAAAGAATTTAAAGCCAAACCTACTTCACTTTCAAGGAGTTTGATACATATGTCCTTATTGCTTACTTTGTTCATTTATTTAAGTTTTTAATTTCTGTACAATAATACCTAAGTAAAGGTTACTAATCTGTACATTTCTTTTTACTATCTATTAAAGCAAATAGGGTGCTTGTTGTTTATGTATTGAGAGAAGCAAGTAGAACGACTTGCTGAAAGTATTTGAGTTAGTTGGTGAACTTTGAAAACCAACGAATTAGTTAGTGAACTCTGAAAACTAGTGAGTTAGTTGGTGAGCTCAGAAAACTAATGTGCATTTGATCAGGTTGATGGAAGTGTTAGTGGAGTGTAAAGGGGACTGGATTAGAGAAGTGGAATAGGAACCCATGAAGGACCAAACCACTATAAAATCTTATGCACTTATGTTGTGAAATTTACCCCCTATTATTTTAAGCACACTTATCAAGTTATTGGCAAAAATTTTTGAAAGCTCAATTCATCCCCCTATTGAGTTACCATTTAGCAAGGAACCAATAATGATGATAGATAAGATCAACCCCGAGGTAGATGAGAGAAACAAAATCAAACATTTGAGAAGACATGGGAATCAAGATAGAAGAGACCACTTACTTGTTTCTTGTGTGGTGAGATGGGCCATTTTTGGCAATATTGTCCTTCATCACAAGGGAGGAGTGAGAATGTAGCCTCTTGACCACCACCACAGCCTACGCATGGCAGGTTTTAGGTGAGGGGTAGAGGTTGTGGGCCTAATACAGCTCCTGGACGTCAATAGGGGGAGCTGAGACCCAAAATAACTACCATAATTTCAGGCAACTAATGCCTAGGAAGCTCAAGCCATGGACCATGTGGTCATGGGTTATTTGTGTGTTTATGATTACATGGCATATTTACTATTTGATCTAGTGCATCTCAATCATTTGTGTTTATTGCATTTATAGATAGAGCGGGATTAGCAAAATATCCTATGCATCATGTGATAGAAGTATTTACTCCATTGAAAATAGTAAGTACAACATTTGAGGCATGTCACGACATCCCTATAGTAATTGAGAGTAGAAAGTTTTATGCAAATTTAATTGTGTTGAATATGAAAGTCTAGATATTATATTGGGCATAGATTGGATAGCCAAGGATGAGGCTAGGATTGATTGTAAAACTAAATAGGTGATCCTAAAAGCTCCTAATGAGGTAGAAATCATCTTTAAGAGTTCACCTAAAGGTGAAGTGTCTAAACTTGTATCAACTATGAGATCTCTTAGCCTAGTGTGAAAGGGGTGTGAAGCCTATTTAGTTTTCACTATAGATGCCCATTCTGAGCATCGGTCGTTGGAGGAGATAGTAAGAGACTTTCTAGATGTGTTCTTAGGTGAATTATCTAGATTACCTCCAAAACAGGAAGTAGAGTTTTGTATTGATCTTTAGCCTGGAGCAGAGCAAATATCCAAGGCTCCATATTGCATGGCACCGGTGGAATTTGCAGAACTGAAAGTCCAACTACAAGACTTGATGGATAAGGGATTTATACATCCTAGTGTGTCACTATGGGTACACTAGTACTATTTGTGAAAAAGAAAGATGGAAGCTTGCAATTATGTGTTGATTATAGATAATTGAACAAGGTGACTATCAAGAATAAGTATCCATTACCTCGCATAAATGATCTGTTGGATCAGTTGCTAGGGGCTACAATTTTCTCAAAAATTGATTCACAATCATGATATCATCAGATGAGAATTAAGCCGATAGATGTGAATAAGAAGGCTTTTCAGACTTGATATGGGCATTACCTATTAGGGTTAACAAATGCTCCTGCTATTTTAATGGAATTGATAAATAGAGTATTTAAATTATACTTGGATCACTTTGTGATTGTTTATTGATGACATTTTGATATATTCCAAAAGTAAGGAAGAACATGAACCTCATTTGAGAATGGCATTGCATGACTAAGGAAAGAGAAACTATATGCAAAATTGAAGAAATGAGATTTTTGGATAAATAGTGTAGCCTTTATGGTCCATGTTATTTCTGGAGATGGTATTTTAGTTGATCCTCATAAGATAGTGGCCATGGTAAATTGGCCTAGACCAAGTATGGTGATCAAGATCCATAGTTTTCTAGGTTAGTTGGATATTATAGGAGATTCATCAAAGGGTTCTCCACAATTGTGATGCCCCTGACTCAATTAACACGTAAGGGGACCCCATTTGAATGGAATGATTAGTGTGAATAAGAATTTCAAGAATTAAAATGGTGATTGATAGAAGCGCCGATTCTTACGGTACTGTCTAAATGAGGTGAATTATGGTCTACAGTGATGCATCTAAGAAAGGATTGGGTTGTGTAGTGATGTAGAATGGAAATATCATTGCTTCTGCATCTCGACAATTGAGACCTCATGAGCATAATTATCCAACCCATGAACTGAAATTGGTAGTAGTAGTCTTTGCCTTGAAAATTTGGGACATTATCTGTATGGAGAGAAATTTGATTTGTATACTGATCATAAAAGTTTAAAAATATATTTTTACCTAGAAAGAACTAAACATGAGGTAAAGATGGTGGTTGGAATTGCAAAATGATTATGATTTGACTATTCATTATCATCCAGGAAAGGCTAATGTATTGTTTAAGCTCTAAGTAAAAAATTTGTGAGCAATATTGCATGCATGCTCACTCAGAAGAAAGAGCTATTTGAAGAGCTGAGGCACTTAGAATTGTATGTGGGGATGAAAGGAATAGTAGCCCAAATGTGTTAATTAAGCATTTAGTCAACCTTACTAGATGAAATTAGGGCAGCTCAAGAAGGCGATAAAAATGAGGAATTTTAGAAATTAAAAGATCAAACTTAGAGGAATGAATGACCTAATTTTCTAATGGGCACAGATGGTATTTTAAGATATCAAAATCAGGTAGTGCTTCCTAAGGGAACTACTATAGAAAGTATTAGAGGCAGCACATTATTCACCCTAATTCATTTATCTTGGCAATACCAAAATGTATTATGATTTAACATCCCAATATTGGTGGATTGACATGAAAAGTGACATAGCCAAGATTGTGACTAAGTGTTTGATATGTCAGAGAGTGAAGTCATCAAAGACTAGGTGGTTTATTGTAGCCTCAAGAAATTCCTGAATGAAAGTGGATAGACATTACTATAGATTTCATCATAGGCTTACCAAAAACAAAAATGGGATTTGACAATATCTGGGTGATCCTAGATAGACTGACAAAAGTGGGTCGTTTTATTCCAGTTAAAACTACTTTTATAGCTGAAAAGTAAGCATGGATTTATCAGAAAGAAATTGTGAGATTATATGGTGTGCCCAAAGTTATTATTTCAGATCAGGGATCATCGTTTACTTCTAAATTTTGGAAAGCATTATATAAGGCGATGGGGACATGTATTGATTTAAATAGTACTTATCACTCACAAACAGATGGGTAAACTGAGCGAGTAAATCAGCAAATAGAAGACATGCTTAGGGCTTGTGTTCTAGAGCGGGGAAGGCTTGGAGCCTGTATTTGGCTCTAATTGAGTTTGTTTATAACAACAGTTACAATTCTAGCATTTAGATGGCTCCTTTAGAAGCACTATATGGGTGTAAGTGTAGATCTCCATTATATTAGACCGAGGTAGGTGAACATACTTTAGTGGGACCTCAAATGATTGCAGATACAATAGAGAAGGTGGCCCAAATAAAAGAAAAGATCCTGATTGCACAATCACGTCAAAAAAGTTATACAGATGTGCGGAGGTGTGACCTAGAATTTCAAGTGGGAAATAAAGTTTTCTTAAAGTGTCTACGATGAAGGGAGTAGTACAATTTTGCACAAAAGGAAAGTTCTGGAATGGATTGGCAAGGTGGCTTATAATATTACATTGCCACCCTCATTGAGTGGGATCCATGATGTATTCCACATGTCATCATTAAGAAAATATGAGCCGGATCCTTCACATGTTATGGCCCAAGAGGAAATTCAAATAAGAGATAACTTGCAATATACAAAACAATCAATTCGTATTCTTGACAGTAAAGAAAAGCAACTATGGAATAAAGTAATAGGCGTTGTAAAAGTGCAATGGAATCATCATATGGAAGAGGAAGAAACATAGGAACTTTAGGATATGATGCAAGCTAAATACTCTTATCTATTCATCTAAGCTTCAAGGTTGAAACTTTATATAAAGGGGGTGGAACATGATGCCCTAATATCTTGAGGTATAGGTAAATTTATTTCTTTAGTTAGAAATGAACAGTGCATATATCTTCATTAAAAAGATAGGAAATTTTGCAAAATAAATTGATAGAATCATGAATATCATGACTAATGATACATGTATTATGGTTCAATGGATAGAAATATGTTGAGAAAACTACAAAAAGTGGAATTGTGGAAAGAAAACCCTATACTGCTTGTGGTAGAATTGTGAAATTTGGAAATTGCATATCAGATGTTTGATGAAATAATGTTAAGAATAGTATAGCATGATTAATCCTTGTCATTGAATTCTTAATTTCCTCTTAATGATATTTAAACTAAGTAATTAGATAAACCCTAGAATGGGCTATGTGGCGAACTTGAACTAGGGTTGAGGTCAATGATACCTTATGAATTTCAATTGTGCATAGATACTAACAGGACATGTATTGTATGTATAGGATTGTAAATGGTTGAATTGGACTTGGGGAATTCTGAGTTTAAGATAAAAACAGGTGTCATTATCGCATAAGGTAAGCATGTTTACTTTATTTATATAATTGTGTTGTATTTTCATGACTATGCATTACGGGCATTGTATGTTGATTTTGGAATTAATGTGAATTGTGAATTGTGTGGTGTGATGTTTGGAAATAAGGGAAATAATGCTCTCTTATATTAATTCTAGAACTAAATGTATGTGTATGTATGTAATTATTAAGTCTTAGTGTACGTTGAGATCTATTAATTTCATTAAGAGTTATTATAGACACATTGCATTGTGTAAATTGTGATAGCATCATGTTTATGATTTAGCCCCAAGATATGGGGGAATAATGGAGAAGAATGAAGGGTTATATGAAGTGAATTAAGGTGTAAACAAGGTGGTTAAACAAGGTGAACAAGGGATGGTGCGTGAATTTCATACACTGATATTACACATGTTTAAGCTTATTTATTTGCAAATTCTTATCTCTTTTGCATGAATTTAATGCTCGTTTGTTGGATTTTATAAGTGCCTTGAAGATGAAAAAAGAAGAGAAAAAGAATGGAAAAGAAGAAGCTCTAGTTTGGAAAAGAAAACAACTACAAAGATGGAGCAAAAAAGCAGCATGGACCAAGGCAGCCAGCCAGCGGCACCAACGCCAGAACTGGACACCACCACCGAGCAGCAAATTGGCACTAATGGTGGACCATATTTTGCAATTTTTTTGCAATTGCATATTTAGTGGCCTCTTTAAGGAAAAACTTAAGATTTTTCAAAGGTTCTTCCCATTTCCAATTTTTAGAATTTTTCTCTAGGGTTTAAAGCCATTTTCCAGGAGATTTCTCTTAGAGAAGAAGGGATTGCAAGTAAGAAAGAAGAAAAAGAGAAGATGTTCTTTGTTGTTATCATTTTGTCTCAAGGAGTTGTTTTATTTTCTATTATGAACTAAATCCCTTTTTCTAGGTGAAGATGTAGCCCTTTTTGATACTCTTTGTTATGGATTCTTGGATTTATTAATGCTAGATGATCTTGTTTCATTCATGATGTTGTTTGTAATGATTTAACTTATTTTATTGCTTGATCACCAATATTATAAGTTAGATTATTTATCAAAGCATGGTTAAAGTACACACCATATGCTAAATTATGAGCTTCTTTGAATGACCATATACTAAACCAGTCTATTTTGGTTCTTATGTTTTCAAACTTAATGGGTTTACACCTTAATTAACTACACACCATAGGTAATTGAAACAAGTGAAAGCACTTGATTTAAACCCGCACACCTAATAGTAATAATCTTACTTTTAAAAGAAAGAACCCAAGTGAGACATTAAATCCAACATTCCATTGGCAAAGAGTTATCATCTTGTAGTGAAATCGGATCCCTAGACTTCTTCGTCTTATTAATCTCCCTGCAATATCCTTAGATATTGGTTTACTTTATTTCTATTAAGTTTCTGAAATTATACCAAACCTTATTTGAATTTTGTTTAGTTTTATACTTAGTAACGAAGATTAGTTAAGTTAGTTGTTGTTTTATTGTTCTCTATCAGATCAACCCTTGCATTGCACATTATATTGTTATATTTCCCTATACTTGCGATGAATTATAATTTAAACCATCAAGTTTTTGGCGTTATTGCCGGAGAATGGTTCCAAACTGATTTGATTAAGATTATTTACAAATTTTCTGTTTTAGGGTTGTATTGTGTTTAGGATTTTTAGTTGTTTTATTTTCTTTCTTTTGTTGAGTTATGATTTCAAGGAAGAATAGATAGGTGGCATATGAACTGTATGGGATGCTTGGAGCAAACTCACAACAAATGAGTGTTAGAGGTAAGTCCAAAGGAATATATGAATTGAATTCTAACATTGAGCTTTCTATGCAAATGTCGGAGCTTGCTGAGCAAATGAATATGATGCGCTTCATGGTGACGAACCAGAAACAACCAATTCTCGGTAAGGTATGTTCTATTTGTGGTATTTCTGGTCATTCATATAATGTTTGTCCTTCTAGGTAGAGTTTTACAGAATTTTTAGAACAATCCAATGAGATAAAATTCTACAACCAACCACTCCTTGATGATCAATATTCTAGTTGGAGAAGTCATCCCAATTTTTAATGGAATAAAGATCCGAATCAGATTCAATCTAGAATGTGTTTTCAATCAAAGAAGCCTACTCTTGAAGAAACATTGAAGAGTTTTATCTAGGCAACCTAGACTCAATTTCAAAACAATGAAACGAGATTCCAAAATATTGAAGCATGATTCCAGAATGTTAAGGCATCCATGAAGATTATGGAGACTTAGTTGGGGCAAATTGCAGAGGCTGTGCAAAGTCACATATCTAAAAAGGTATTAAGTCATCCTGAGCAAGTGAAAGTAATCACAACATTAGGAGGTGGTAAGCTGAACAAAGTTGTTGAAAAACCTTGTGGTGGTAATGAGAAAATTCTGGCGTTAGATATTTTCCCACAAGAAAAAGCTAGTGAGATGATTGAAAATTCTGATGAAGACTTAGAAAAGGAGGAGATGAAAGAAAAATCTAAACTGGAGTAATTGCCTCATTCTTTAAGGTATGCATCTATAGGCAATGATTTATGCTTTCCAGTGATTATTTCTTCTTCTTTTATAGGCATGAAGGAGGACACGCTCATGCAATTCCAAGATCATACTGTAAAGTTTGATATTTTTAAGGAGATAAAGCTGTCAAATGAGAACAAGAATTGCTCCGAGATAAATGAAGTGAATGGAATCACTCAGGAATTTTTAGGAGAATCCGTAAATATAGTTGAAGCAATACTAGTTGATGGAGATGAATTATAAGATGATGAATCATTCAATTACGTTTATCAACTAGAAGCACCAAAATTATACACTCCACTACTAAGTTTCAAGGAGTTGGATCACAGAAAGGTCAAATTTCAATTTAAAGATGGAAAGTCATAGTCTGGTTTAGACTATAAACAAAGCATTTTTTGGAGACAACCCAAGCTTTCTAAACTTTCTATTTTTGCTAGCATTTAGCTTAGTTTTTTGTTTATTTTCTTTACTTTTAGGATATTTTTTTTATTTTTTATTACTATGTGTTTTGCAGAAGAAGGAAATCTGATTTTAGAGCATTGCATATGCTCTTCCAACTGTTAAAATGATGTCATGCTAGTTCTAAAAGAAGAGGATGTGAACGCACTTCATTCAGGAAAGCCTTTGATCTTAAACTTCATTCATTATTTCATGTTGAGGACAATGTGAAGTTGAAGTTGGGCAGTGTTTTGCATTACATTCAAGTGTATTCAGTTTTTGGACAAAGTTTTTTGAATTTGGTATAATTTTGATGAGCTTCACTTTTTGATGACTTAGCTAAAGAAAATTTAAGAGGAACTGTGCTAACATGCTAAATTGAATAGGATGGATTCTCTCTTGATTATCAGTAACATATGCTGAGTTTTTTTATTACCATTACATATGATTTAGAAAGAAGGATAAATGTTATCTTGTGATTCATTGATTCCTGTGATAAATCTTTCTTTTTCATGATTGATAAAAATTTCATTGAGCTTATAATGTTATGATCATGCAAAATGTATGTTGACCAGTTGATAGTGTTGTGAATTTAGTGACTTATTTTGGTTGACACAAGCATTATAAAATTTATTTGATTATTCCTCAAGGCAAAATCCTAGATTACATGTTTACTTGGAAGTGATTTAGGTAATTTTTTTAATCAGTTTGAGCCTTTCAAGCTAAACTAATACATTCATGTCACTAGTGTCCCCATTGAACCTTCATGAAAGAATAGCATATGCAATGCATGTCAAAGATCACCATTCAATTTTCTTTCTTTAGCCTCATCAACTAGACCCTTTCAGCCTAAAAAACCATGTTTGACCTATAAGAGACATATTCTATACGTATGGTTATTAGAGAGGTATGAGTGAAGCAAAAGAAATTAAGTTTGGGGGGAATTAAAAAGAAGAATGCTGAAAGAAAAAGAAAAAGGACAAAAAGAAAAGAATTAGTAATAAATCATCTTTTAAATGGGGGAACCATACCTCCATGAATTCAATAAAAAATAAGTTTGGGAGTGTGGTAGTAGTATAGACCATAATAAGGGGGATCGCATCCCAATGAACTTGACAGAAAATAAGTTTGGGGTGTGTGATAGTAATAAAGCCCATAATAATAAAATTAAAAAAATTTAAAAGTTTTTTAAGAGAGTGAACATTCATATGCAATTCAGTTATGATCTCTTACCTTGTGACTTCTTATTTCTTTTCTTTGTTAACCAAACCCAAGGTTCATTACAAGCTTAAACAAAGATCTATTATTGATCCAAGTGAACAGAGTCATCTACATTAGTGGAGAGGGATTATGAAAAGTAAACCTATAGATTTTTTGTAAAGATCATTAGAATCACTGGTTTGCACATTGTTGACTGAAAAGTATCCATGTAACATGAAATTGACATTATACACATACACACACACATTTTCACTTCATGAAAGGATTGATGAAGCATGAGTCTAACTAGATTACTTGGTAAGTGTCTTGAATGATTTCTGAATTATATGTACATTAGTAAATTGATTGAGAGAAATTATCCTTACTGATTCACGAGTTCAAATTTCTAGTTTGTTGAAGGATTAGTAAATAAGTAAGTTTGGGGGTATTTGATGAGTGTATTTCATACACTGATATTACACATGTTTAAGCTTATTTATTTGCAAATCCTTGTCTCTTTTGGATGAATTAATTGCTCATTTGTTGGATTTTATAGGTGCCTTGAAGATGGAAAAAGAAAGAAAAAGAATGAAAAAGAAGAAGCTAGTGTTTGAAAAAGGAAACAATTACAAAGATGGAGTAAAAAAGCAACATGGATCAAGGCAGCCAGTCGGCTCCATCGACGCTAGAACCAAACACCACTGTTGGGCAGTAGGTCGGCAATGCCGGAGCCAATGGCGGACCATATGTTGCGAATTTTTCTGCAATTACGTATTTGGTGGCTTTTTAACAAAAAACTTAGGGTATTTCAAAGTCTCTTTCTACTATCATTTTTTGGAGTTTTTTTCTCTAGGGTTTAGAGCCGTTCTTCAAGAGATTTCTTGTGGAGAAGAAGGGATTGCAAATAAGAAAGAAGAAAAAGAAAAGATGTTCATCATTGTTATCATTTTCTCTTAAGGAGTTGTTTTATTTTCTCTTATGAACTAAATCCTTTTTTCTAGTATGAAGATGTAACCCTTTTTGATACTCTTTGTTATGGATTCTTGGATTTATTAATGCTAGATGATCTTGTTTCATTCATGATGTTGTTTGCATAATTTAATTTATTTCATTTCTTGATCACCAATATTATAAGTTAGATTATTTATCAAATCATAGTTAAGGTACACACCATATGCTAAACCATGAGGTCTCTTGAATGAGAAGGATAAATGGTTAAGGTACACACCATATGTTACCATTCTATTTTGGTTCTTATGTTCTTGAACTTAATGGGTTTTCACCTCAATTATACTACACACTATAGGTAATTGGAACGAGTAAAAGAACTTGAGTTAAACCAGCACAACTAATGGTAATAATCTTACTTTTGAAAGAACAAACCCAAGTGAGGCATTAAATCCAACATTCTATTGGTAAAGAGTTATCATCTTGTGGTGAAATTGAATCAGTAGACTTTTTCATCTTATTAATCTCTAGCACTATCCTTAGTTATTTATTTCCTTTATTTCTATTAAGTTTTTGAAATTATGTCAAACCTTATTCCAAGTCTGTTTAGTTTTATACTTAGTAACTAAGATTAATTAAGTTATTTTACCATTCTCTGTAGGATCGACCCTTTTATTGTACATTATATTGTTATACATCCATACACTTGCAAGGAATTATAATTTAAACCATCAAGGGAGGCAAACTGGGTGTGAAAAGTGGGCAGCGGGTGGGAGCTATGGCTCCCAACCTGGATGGCGCAACACCCAAGTGTGTAAGGCGAAGTAGCATGGGCAGATATTGGGAATTGTGGCTTCCCAAAATTGGTTGTCATGACCCCTAAACAATACATTGTGAAAATTTTTATTATTTATTTATTAAAATGAAGAATTATTTTAGTTTTTGAAGAAAGGTCTTCCTTGGGAAATCTAGAACATTATTTGGTGAATGTAAAGACATGAAAAAGAGGTGTGAAGTATGATTATCCCGAGATGGCATGGTTACAGATGTGATACACCTAGTTGGCTAGTGGCTAATATGGCTGAATGTGATACACTTAGTTGGTGTGGTGGCCTGTATGGCCGGATGAAATATGCTTGGCTGGCATGGTGGCTTGTATGGCTGGATGTTATATGCTTGGTTGGCGTGATAGCCTGTATGGCTAGATGTGATACACTTGGTGTAAGGCCCTGGAAAATTTTACAAATGTAAATTTTTGTTATTGTAAAGTTTTGCTAATTTTGCCGGGTCGAT
>JAYJMB010004779.1:0-12637 GCA_036873735.1 Pouteria campechiana | reverse complement strand
AATTAATTAAGGTAAGTAGGTAGTTGTTTTAAGTTATTTTAAGTTCAATTTGATTTCTTTGAATGATTACAATTTAGACACTCGTAATTTGAAACTTTTGCATATGAGTTATATCATTTTAAACATGTATTATCTGCCCCATACAACCATAATTAACTTATTGTATTAGCATGAATTAAATTATATTGAAACCAATGGAATTTGGATGAATAGTATACTGACAGAACGCCTTACCAACTACCCCTCTTGAGGTTGATTAAAACTCCATTTAATAATGTTATTTTGAAAAAATAAAAATATGGGGTTAAAATAGATATAATATACTATCATATCAAATTTTATGAACAAATTCCATTGTTTTACCCCTCAAAAAAATATGAACATTAAATATCCTAAAAACGAGATGTTGATAGCGTACCACCTTTTTGAAATTTTGCTTTATTTTTAATCTTCTCATTTTGAATTAATGTAAGCTGAAATTTTTATAAAATTCTATTATATTATTTGGAATTGAAGTAAAAATTTTGAGGGGTAAAAGAGATGTAGAATATTGTCTGACATTTTTTCTTTATATTTTCATATTTTAATTTTAAATTGATCAATTTATATTATTTTGACCTAAATTTTGGATTAAACATTTTTCATATTATTAGGAATCTACAAAAATATTTTTAGGTCATCTAGATATTTATAAACTAGTAAATAAGAATTTTATTTTAGAAATTATATACATATATTCTACGCCTTCGGGAGTGCCGATAAATTTCAGTTTTGGTGCCTAACTGGCACAAAGCCCAATGTGGCTCATATATATATATATATATTATGAGGGTCGTGCGGCCAACCTATATTCGGCATGTGGCGAGTAGTGGCCTAGTTGGCTAGTGGGCAGTTGTGTGGGCAGCCGGATCGACCGGGCATTGCTATTGGTCTAGATGGCCAAATTGCTATGATTGACTTGAGTAGCTTATGTAGGCGTGTGTGTGCTACTGGATACAATAATATGGCTGTGTGGGCTTGGCAGGCTTCTAGTCAAGTGTGCCAGGATGGACTTATTGTGCTGAAGAGTGAAAGGGTAGTATTTTGGTTTGTGTGCCTCTCGGGGAGGAGTGTGTGGATGATGGTGGAGCAGTATATTGGTATAAGAGGTAATCGTGGATTGGCAGATATAAAATGGCATTATGACATATCGGTATTCGAGCCGGTATTGACCAGTTAACTATGTATACAATATCATTATGAGTATATGTATAAAATAATTAATGAGATGTTAACATTAAAATCTTAATGAACCTGGCCACTGACTGACTATGACATCCTGCATATGGCATGACATGTTTTGCTTGTGCATCATTGTTTTACCTACTTACTGAGTTTTACCTAGACTCACCCTTTTATTTAAATTTTTAGCTGACAAGTCAGAGGATGGAGCCCAACAGGGTGTTGGGTCTCATGATACCAATAGAGGCTTTACTTCTTTTCATGATGTATGATGATGTATATTATTGGATGCATTTGGATGTATATTAGACATGTATCATTGCTTAGTTTTACAGCATGTCATTTTATGGTGTAGATGTATATGATTTGACTGCTAGTGTATAGTGTATCCCAATCTTGGTCTGTGGGTGTTGTGGTGATGTGTGTTTTGGAGGCTAAAGTTATATAATTTGTGCAAAAAATGGTAGGGCCTAGAGGTGATCATATTATATTTGCATATTTGAGAATATTTGTTATATAATTATTGTAGTTTAGCATGTTATATACAGGATAACAGTGGTAAATTAGGGGAGAGTTTGCTAGAATTTCCTCTGAATTTACCACTAGTAACGCTCCTAGGTGGAGAGGCGTTATAGGTTGTCATGCCCCACCTAGGCACCTGTGAATTTTCACATTCTTTTATAATTTACATTTTTAAGGAAAATATTCTGCCTAACAAAGTTTGTCCTAAATTATGAGGATCTAATCATGAATACAATGCAAACATCTCATCCTGGGTAATTATTAATCATATAAATTCATAATTTAAAAAATACAGAGTAATGACATAAACAATAAAATACACCCAATTCACACACAGCTGCCCAAGACTTAGTCATGTCAGGATGACAATAGGCATACTTGACAAACATAAACATCCCTTCATAATACCACTTACATTTTAACACAATGACATGCCAATACATTTACATCATTATACATACCCTGAATACATCCATAATTAAATTATTAGAATTTTGAATAATTATACAAACATATACATTGTGGCTTTATAATCATGATTCATTATACAAATCAAATAGTATCTTCAAATCTATCTTACGAGCACTAAACTTCAGTTGGCCTCCATTGCTTGACTTATAAACTAAAAAAATAGAATAAGAAGGCGTGAGTCTCAGGTGAACTCAATAAATAGACAGGTAAAAGTAAAATCGTAATCAATAGTGAATAAAATAACATGCTCAATCCAGAACATGTATAATCTAGTCTCAACATTATAGTACACAAAACATTCCATATAATTCACCGCAATCATATTCATAATCTTCAAGTCTATATAAATGCATGAGATACTCCATATCCCCATACATTTACATATTTAAAGAAAATTATAAACATCTCTCTAGACTAACTACATTCACATAACAAAAATTAATACCAATCATTATAAATTATTAGAATATCCAATATTCTTAACCATTCCTACCTTCATCCACACACATATACATATATACATATATATGTATATATATAGGACTAGCATGGATTTGCAAATGAGAGTTTTACTTCCAAGCCAATCAAAAACCCCATCCAACATCCCTTGCTAGGGTTTTTAAAGTCAAATAGTGGGACACATACAATGCCTCTTTGGCATGTCCCACCAATGTCCAAAGGTTTTCAACCAGGTTCCTTCTGTCAAATGACAATCCTATGTTGAAGAAATAAAGAAGAAAATCCATCTAGCCTCTTAGAAGATAGTCATCCAAAACTATCTATCCATGGCTAAATCTCTAGAGGACCTCATAAAGGTTCTCACCCAGCTTCCCTATGCATCAAGTTTTTCCTACCGAGTCCAGAGCTGAGCCAGAAGGATCTATAGAAGACTTCACTTAGGAAAATGAAGACATGCTTGGAATCACTGAGTCTCAATACCAAGTTTTGAGGAAACTCGAAGCAGATACTTAGAATCAACATAGGATTCCTATCTAATCGTTGGATGATGGTCTGACACTCTGTCCACGTGTCACAATGCGTGCTGATGTGTGCCGAAAGCAATTTTGGCATTTACTTGAAGAATCTGCTTTTCAGTAGAAAAGGAACCACAAAGTCAAAGGTATACAGTGTTATGTATAACATTTTCTAGTCACAAGACAAATAGTGAAGATACCTGACACCCCTCAATCATGAAGATATCTTCTATAAGATAGGAGCTCTCGAAGACTAAAGGCAAAACCCCACCACCAGAGTCCCTCATCCTCTCCAGCTAATGCTTCCTCTCCTTTGCAGAACAAAGAAACCCTTGTTCCCTTTACCCAATCTTTGTAAAACCTCATCTTTTGTAAATTGGTTTTCGTTAGAGAACCACAACACCTCCTTGAGGTATAATCTTTGTATTTTCATTTTGTTCTTAATGACAATAATGGGATAATTCCCCTTTCTATGTTTTGTGACTTCTAATCTTTTTTCTTCTAGTTAAGTTTTTATTGTATACTTGGTATCATCATACCAGAGTAATTATGTGTTCATACCTTGATTAATGTAATGCAATCCTTATTGAGCCATTACTTCCTCTAAATATTCACTTAGAGCCTTAGTAATGAGTTAACCCCATAGCTCTATTTTTTGTACAGTTTATGTGACTATGAAGACATCTATGGTGATCTATAGAACTCGGACTCAATCTCCCGTTAATGGTATCAAAGCCATGTTAATCTGTGTATGTAAAGAAGAAGATAAATAGTGATATCTAATATATGCATGTACTTAGTTGGCAGTTCATACTGAGATATTGGGGCACTGGATTACACCATATGAACCTATTAGTGTCATTTTGCCATGGAAGGCGTTTAGGCCAAAATGTAGGGAAAATGGATCTTATTTTATTCCTCAAAGTGAAACTTTCTTAGTAAGTGACAGTAATTATTTTTGACTAAGCATGAATAGATTAGATCTTATTATTTAAATTCTCTAATACATCTTAGATTATTCTTTTTGAAAGATGATTGCTTCATTTATCTACTATATTGCAATAGCTTAATGATACCATATATGAAATATGAACTAAAGTACATTAAGAAATATTTAGTCACTGAACATAGATTTCATATAACAGATATTTTAAGATAAACATATAGCAATGCATCCATATCCTCATCATCATCTTCAACCATAAATAGTGAAACCCTCAATCTTGCCAATCTTACAAATTATTTTGAAGATTAGAAAATTCAAAAAATTTCCCATGATCAAATCTGGAAGAAAAAAGGAACCTTCTAATTAAAAACAATTTACATAATTAAAATAGAAAAAAAGTCTATTCCTCTTTCTTCTCTTCAAGCATCAATGCAATTAATATCTAAATCATTATTAAATGAACAAAGCAAAAAAAAATCCCTACTTGCACTTAGGATTAGTACAATTAGCAGTAAAACCCTTAATCAGAGAAGGCCTAAATATCTCTACCCTTTGGTGTCTATGTGATGCTAGACATAAAGACTTTGAAGTCTCACCTCATGGCATTCTTGAAGCAGGTCTACATGATGGTCCAGTCTACTTTGACTGTTTCCCAAACTTTACAATCGTAGCTAATGATCCAAATACATTGGATACATTAACATTAAACTTCATGTTGTACAATTGTAACATGAAACCAGGGTCTATACCTGTCACATTAGTTTATAGAATTTACTATAAAGCAATGACTACAGTTTTAGATTCTAGGGCACTCTATCAATCTAAACCAAGAGGAACTATTGTCTTCCACATTGATCCAACCAAATCTAAAATAAGAATACCAAAAGGCAATCAAATGGTCCGAAGTTACTCTTCCAGCCTCTTGGAAGCTAACTGCTGTTACCACTCCAGAACTTATTCAGAACTCCTATATGGAAACTATCATCCAACACCAAGAGGGAGATATTGAGATCATCCCTCAAAGAATCTCAATCTCTAATCCCATAGTAACTAACCCATCTAAAAGATCCTTTAGGAGCTTTAGAAGTTTCGAAATCCCTAAATATAAACCACAAAAATTAAAAGGGATTAAGATCAAAGGAATATCCACAAGACCATATTATGAGAATCGACCTGCTGATCCAAGATAGATTCATGTCTCTAATGAAGATCCTTACACCTCTAAGAGATCAGATGATCATTCTCAAAATATGTCTCTAACAGCTTCCCAAATGGAAGACACTAAATGTTATCACCAACAATAAACCCAATAAAAGGTTTACAATTAACAAAGATCTCATAAATCAAGAATTTTATGCTAAGCATAATAAAAAGAAACAAAAAATTTAGTTTGATTTGTATAAAGAAGAAAAAACTCAACAAATCAAAGATCAATACTTCAAATGAATGAACCATAATCAAAGACAAATATATTTCTTTGAATGGTTTGAAAATTTTCATAATCCTGCCCTAAAACCTATTTGGAAATCTGGAGATAGAATTATTAAACAATCTAAATTTCCTCCAAAATACAAGATAGATATAAAGGTAAAGATAAAATATTGACTGGTGCTCCTTATAAGCATCTCCCAGACACTACAATCCCTTCTAATGGAGAAGAAATCAAAAAAATACATGAACAAATCAACTATATAAATAAAACATTAACAATAATCACAAATTATCTGAATAATAATAAAAATCACAACTTGAAAAGGAAACTACAAAACCAGATGATAAACCAATCTTTAAACCACATGATATTCCAAAAAATATCAAGGAAAAAATACAACAAAAGGAAGAAGAAATCAAACAATGGATTAAGAGTCAATCCACACCTCAATCCTCAAGAATTGGACAACAACCTAGAGAAGGTAATAGTACTTCTACTGCTCCATTCAAACAAAGCCAAACTATACACATAATTACTCAACGTAGTACATCTTCCTTTGATGAATCTACGTCTATGATATCATCTAAACAGTGTAATAAGATAAATAAATTATCTTTTAGACACCAATCTCAACCTAAATATGGACTAAAACCATATTACTTAAAGTTTACGGCTCCTGGTCTTTTATATGAAGAGAAGAACCTATTCACTCAATCGCAATACAATGGTTGTACCATATATGAATGGAACATAGACGGTAAAACTGAAAAACAAATAATCAATATGTTACAAGAAATCACTATGGTTGGTACTGCTGACACAACCAAAGCAAATTATTCTGACCATGAATTAATCAATCTTCTTGTCATTGGGTTCACTGGCACACTAAAAGGCTGGTGGGATAACTAACTCACTGACAACCAAAAAGCCAAAATCCTAAATTCTTATTAGAAAGACTCACATGGTGAATTAATCCTAGATGAAGATAACAAGCCACAATAAAATGTTGTAACTACTTTAATCTTTACCACTACCAAATACCTCATCGGTCCAACAAATAAACTTGAAGAAAATAACTCTTAAATCCTGTAAAACCTCAAATGTAGAAGACTATCAGAATTTTGCTATTACAAAGATACATTCCTATCTCGTGTAATGCAAAGATCTGACTGCAATCAAACCTACTAAAAAGAAAAATTCATCCAAAATTTACCTTCCTACTTTGCAAGTAAAGTTCAAGAAAGGATTAAAGATCAAAATCAAGGAGTAATTCCTTATGATAGTCTAACTTATGGAGACTTAATCTCTAACATCAATGATGTAGAATTAGCTTTCTGTAATGATCTTAAACAAAATGACCAAGAAAAACATGAAACCAAGTATTCGAAATATCAAATAGGTTAATTTTGTGAATAGATGGTTTTGACTGCTCCACATCAAAACACAAAATCATTAACATAAATCATCGAAAAAACAATTCCATAAGGAATTCAATAAAAATAAAATATATCACAAAAAATATAACAACACTAAAAAACCATCTTCATCATATAAAAAATATAGAAAATCTACCAATGAATGTTTTAAGTGTGGAAAGCCTGGACATTATTCAAACGAATGCCCAAAAAATTTTAAATAAAAAGAAAAACTTAAATAAAAGATAAATCAAATTAAAATCAATGATAATGATATAGAAGAATCACTCAAAAATCAGTTAATGAAAATCTTAATCACTGCTGATTCATAAACATCTTCTAGATCGACATTGACAATACACTCTGAAAGAAAAATCAATCCTATCAAAATAGATGGTGAATCATCATCACCTCTTACATTTGTATGATAACCAAAAAACAAAAAGATCTTCTTGACTTCTCTTCGAAAATAGAAGATCCAAATCTTAAGTTATCATATTTTAATAAAATAACACCAATGATAAAATCATCAACTAATGAACAAAAATTACCCAAATTAAACAATAAGTATGATCTAAAAGACATACTAAAACCCTTAAATAAAAAACCAAAAGAAATAACCATATATGATCTTCAAAAACAAATCAATGATTTAAAAGAAGAAATATCTTCCATGAAGAAAGATCTTTTCTCTTTAAAACAAAATAATCAAATCACTCCTATAAAGGATTCTAATATAGATTTAGAACTAGAATCAACATCAAAAGAAAATAATAACTCTGAACAAGAACAAGATTCTAATTCAAAGAGTTATCTTAATAAAATCACATAAGTAAAAGTCCAAAAATGTTATATTGATATACATTAAAAATTATCGACACATTCCATCTTAAAACCATTGCTTTAGTAGACACAGGTGCAAATTCAAATTGCATCCAGGAAGGGCTGATTCCAATAGCCTACTATGAACCTACTAAAGAATCATTAAAAGGAGCGGGAGGCCAACCGATTTACATCCAATATAAACTGTCTGATGTCGAATGTTAGTTCAACATACTTACAGTTAAAACCCCTTTCATCCTAGTTAAAAATCTTCGTAACAAGGTAATACTATGAACCCCATTCATCAACCAAATTAAACCTTTCAAGGTTATCGATGAAGGTACCATCTTCACCACCTTCACCAAATCGATCACCCTAAAATTTATCAAAAAACCAAAATATAAAACAATTAGAGAAACATCATTTCTAAACCAACTAATCAATAAAGAAAAATATCTAAATTATTTAAAAAATTATTTAAAAACTAAAAGACTGGAGGATCAACTCCACCAACTAGAAATTATAAAAAAATAAATATTACAAAGCCAAATTCCTTAATCTTATATGTGCAGAGGTCCCACATGCATTCTGGAACCAAAAACAACATATGGTTACCCTCCCATACAAGGAAGGCTTTAGTGAAGCTGATATTCCTACTAAAGCTTGACCCATCCAAATGAATCACCAACTCTTGGTTCATTGCCAAAAGGAAATCATAGACCTAAAACAAAAAGGTCTAATATGTGATTCAAAATCTCAATGGTCTTATTCAGCATTCTATGTTCAGAAAGCATCCGAAATAGAACATGTGTCCCAAGACTTATAATAAATTACAAGCCACTCAATCAATCTTTAAAATGGATAAGATATCCAATTCCAAACAAAAGAGATCTACTATTTTGGCTCACCGATGCTAAAATCTTCTCCAAATTTGACATAAAGTCTAGATTCTAGCGGGTTCAGATCTTAGAGAAAGATAGATATAAAACTGCATTTACAGTTCCATTTGGTCATTACGAATAGAATGTTATGCCTTTCAGTCTTAAGAATGCTCCTTCTGAATTTCAAAAAATCATGAATGACATTCTTAATGAATTCATGTCTTTATCCATTATCTACATTGATGATGTTTTAGTGTTTAGTAAATCTCTAGATGAACACTTTAACCATCTTAATTCAATCATATGGTAGTTTGTTCAAAATGGATTAGCTATCTCTACAATAAAATATATTCTCTGTACACCAAAAATCAAACTTCTGGGTCATGAAATCTACAACAACACTTTAAAACCAATCCAAAGAAGCATAGAATTTACTGAAAAGTTTCCTAATAAAATCACAAATAAGAACCAACTTCAAAGATTCTTAGGAGCTTTGAATTATGTCTCTAATTCTTACAAACATGTAACATTCATAGCCAAACCTCTCTACAAAAGACTAAAAAAGAATCTAGTTCCTTGGACAGATGAGCATACAGCTTTTATTCAATGAATCAAAGGCAAAGTTAAGAGTCTTCCACTCTTACATATCGCAGACCCAAGCCTCCTAAAAATTGTAGAAACATATGCCTGCAATGAAAGGGGAATTACCCCATGATTGTCATTAAGAACAAAATGAAAATACAAAGATTGTACCTCAAGGAGGTGTTGTAGTTCTCCAATGAAACAAGTAGGATGTCTTCCTCTAAGATATTCACTTAGAGCCTTAGCAACAAGTTAACCCCATAGCTCTGTTTTCTGTATAGTTAATGTGACTATGAAGACATACATGTTTTTGGAAACACATTTCTGTGGCTCGGAGGCATATTTTGAAATAAAATGATTGACTCCTTCAGCCATAGATTAGGGGAAAATCACATGAATGATGTTAAAATACTCCCACCATTTTGAAAACCAAAGGGGAGGAGAGAAATTGGTATCTCTTTTGAAAAAGATCATCCAAGAATGGTTGAATGATGGATTTTGGATATAAAACATCCTATACCATGTCTGTTGGTAATCCAAATAGGAATAGATAGGGGTATTGAAGTTTTATGAAATTTTTTTAATTTTTGAAATTCCGCCAAAATCTATTGGGGTCATGATTTTACAAATCTTGCAAGTTAAATAAGCTGTTACACTAGTATCATCCTTATTAGTGTAATGCTTGATTTCAACAAATGTTGTATCCACCAGGATGAATTCATAAAACTTTTGAGTTTTTGAAATATTAGTTGGTGGATTCAAATGTGATTTCGGAAAGATTAATGTTGCCACATTTTTTGGATCCAGAGAGGAATCAAATTCTGGTTCCAGAAGAAGAATTGGTTGGATTTCATCTTGTTTGGTAAAATACTTAGATTTTACCTTTGGTCCACCATGGCAAAGAATAGTAGGGGATGAGAATACTTCCTTTAATTGAGTAGCTGGGCTGATGAGAGTTCCAGTCTGAAGCTGGGATAGAGTCATTGGCTTGATGGATTGAAGAGGATTTTTGCCTTTCTTTTTTTCGATCAAGGACTTGATGGGTTCAGTTTCTTTTAATTGAGGATTGAATTTGATGAGATCAAGGATTATTGATTCACTCATTTGAGTGGATTGGGAAGAAGAAGAGGCTTTGGGATTTTTTTGGGCCTTCTTCAAAGACTAGGCTTCTTGTTCTTCTGTTTCAACTAAGGAAACCCAAGATGGGGATGAACGATTGATAGTTTTGGCCAAAGAAAGAGTCTGAGGCCTTGGTTGATTTTGAGATGTCAAAGGAATCCCATAATCCTCTAGGCCTCGGACCCAATTTGGTGGTTTTTTGAGTTTGGATGTCTTCATCAGAAAAACCCTATAGAAATTCATGAGTAAGAAAATCAGCAAGGTTGTTTGATTCGCCTTTGATAAAGTCAATTTTAAAATCAAAATTGAAAGTAAGACTTGCCATTTGGCAAAGATTTGTTTGGTTGTAAGATTTTTAACATCTTTGTCTAAAATGCTTTTTGCAGACTGGTAATCGATGCAGAGTAATAATTACTGATTTAACAAAACTAATTGGAATTTATGAATGCATTTGATGATTTTGAGGACTTCCTTTTGAATGGGTGAGTATCCTAGTTGGGTTTCATTCCAAGCTTCGGAATGATATTGAACTAGTTCCTTTTGAATGGTTGAATATGTTTCTACAATTTTTGGGAGGCTTGGGTCTACAATATGTAAGAGTGGCAGACTCTTAACTTCACCTTTGATTCATTGAACAATAGTTGTATGCTCATCTGTCCAAGGAACTAGATTCTTTTTTAATTTTTCATAGAGAGGTTTGGCTATGACTTTTACATATTTGTAAGAATCAGAGACATAATTCAAAGCTCCTAAGAATCTTTAAAGTTGGTCCTTATTTGTGATTTTATCAGGAAACCTTTCAGTAAATTCTATATTTCTCTGGATTGGTTTTAGAGTGTTGTTGTAGATTTCATGACCTAAAAATCTGATTTTTGGTTGACAGAGAATATATTTTGTTGTAGAGACAACTAATCCATTTTAGACAAACTGCCATAAGATTGAATTAAGATGTTTAAAGTGTTCATCCAAAGATTTACTAAACACTAAAACATCATCAATGTAGATAATGGAGAAAGACATGAATTGGTTAAGAATGTCATTCATGATTTTTTGAAATTCAGAAGGAGCATTCTTAAGGCCGAAAGGTATAACATTCTATTCATAATGACCAAATGGAACTATGAATGTAGTTTTATATCTATCTTTCACTGAAATCTGAACATAACAGAATCCAGACTTTATGTCAAATTTGGAAAAGATTTTAGCACCAGTGAGCTGGTGTAGCAGATCTCTTTTGTTTGGAATTGGATGTCTTATACATTTTAAAGACTGATTGAGTGGCTTATAATTTATTACAAGTCTTGGGATGCCACATTATATTTCAGATGCTTTCTAAACATAGAATGCCAAACAAGACCAATGAGATTTTGAATCATGTATTAGAATTTTTTTGTTTTAGGTCTATGATTTCCTTTTGGCAATGAACCAAGAGTTGGTGATTCATTTGGATGGGTCTAGCTTTAGTAGGAATATCAGCTTCACTAAAGCCTTCCTTGTATGGGAGGGTAACCATATGTTGTTTTTGGTTCCAGAATGCATGTGGGACCTCTGCACATAAAAGATTAAGGAATTTGGCTTCATAATATTTTATTTTGTTTATGATTTCTGGTTGGTGGAGTTGAGTTAAATAATTTAGATGTTTTTCTTTGTTGATTAGTAGGTTTAGAAATGATGTTTCTCTAATTGTTTTATATTTTGGTTTTTCGATAAATTTTAGGGTGATCAATTTGGTGAAGGTGGTGAAGGTGATACCTTCATCTGTAACCTTAAAAGGTTTGATCTGGTTAATGAATGGGGTTCCTAGTATTACTTTGTTATGAAGATTTTTAACTATGATGAAAGGGGTTTTAACTATAAGCATGTTGAACTGATATTCGACATCAAATAGTTTATATTGGACATAGAGCAGTTGTCCTCCCGCTCTTTTTAAGGATTCTTTAATAGGTTGATAGTAGGCTGTTGGAATTAGCCCTTCTTGGATGCAGCTTGAATTTGCACCTATGTCCACTAAAGCAATGGTTTTAATATGGAATGAGTCAGCAATTTTTAAATGCATATCATTATACCATTTTTGGCCTTTTATTTGTGTGATTTTATTATAACTCTTCAAATTAGAAGCTTGTTCTTATTTAGAGTTATTATTTTCTTCTGGTGCTGATTCTGGTTTTGAATCTGTATTAGAATCCTTTATAGGAGTGATTTGATTATTTTGTTTTAAAGAGAAAAGATCTTTCTTCATGGAAGATATTTCT
>JAYJMB010004778.1:1889-12637 GCA_036873735.1 Pouteria campechiana | reverse complement strand
TCAAAAATATGAAAATTAATAAAAAGATAAAAATTTGTTCATTACCAAATGGATATTTAACATCTTCATTTTAACTTCCTTTTCTTTTTGAAAATTTTCAGCTCTTTACCCTTCCCGTGATGGCTTGCGCTACCGCTCCGGTAAAAGCGGGTGTCGTTGGTTAGGCGATCCACGTGCCAGCACATTTTGCACGGAAAGCATCCCTCTCAGCCGTGCACACGTGTTGTAGGTGGTGGGAAAATTAAGTAAATAATTAGAAATTTCCTTCTTTAATTTTTTATGATATCTTTCTTTTCCAACGAATTTATTTTTCTGTTCCCTTGGTATTTTGCGGCCGATATTGTTCTGACATCGAGTCGTTGGTCTCCGAAATGACACGTACAAATCTCGACGTGGCAAGGACTTTTCTGGTACACCGAAGTGACCGTCGTATCCCCAACCGCTGCGTCACCCACCAAGCAGAAGGGCCGTACGGCTTCGCACACCAATGAATGCGGGTCATTCGGGCGCATCGCATCAGCCGCGGCGGTCGCCTTCTAAATTACCCATTTGCCATTGCATTCGCCGATAGCCCCAATTCTGATTTCATAGTTCTTCTTTTTTAAGTTAATTATTTTTATTTTTGTTTGTTTTGGTTGTCATCGCCTTCTCTGATGTTTGACAGAATATATCAACAAGGAATAAGATTCCGATAATAGATTTTGGCGTCTAGCCGACCATACGTTTCAATTCTTATGGAGGTGTTTCCTGAGATACAAGTCAACACATTGAAGTAAATAAAAGAGGTGCAAGTAGCCTACACCTTGGAAAATTTAAAAGTTTCAGTACTATGCTCTTAGAAGTGGACCGTGTAAATGTAACATGTTGACATTGATAGTGGATGTTTAACTAGGTGCAATTGGCTTTTAAAAACGATGCATCGAGAGTAGCAGTTGCTCCACGTGAAACAGCTGAGAAAATCGGTTCTTTAACTCGTCTCCGTGTCAAATCGAAGCCTTTGGCCCAAGTGGTCGAGGTCCATTCGCAGGCATTTTTCAGTGATCAGATTTTAGGTTTTGCAGTCTTTCAAGTTTTAATTTTCAGTGGCTCCATGAAATGAATTGATGTCGTTCTAACATGGAGCCAAATGGCAAAATTGCCCTTTAAATGGCTGCAGGCTCATTATAATTTTATTTTAATATCCAAGGCTGATCATCGTTTCTTGCATTATCTTTTTTTTTTATCTAAAACTTAAATATTTTATTCAACGATACTATCGATAGAATTAATAATTAACATTTAAATAAATAAAAATAATTAATTTATATCTTAAAAAAATATTAGATAAATTGACACGTAAGAAGCGGCAACAAAAGTGTTAAAAGCTTTTCGTGTTAACAAAGTCACCCTTTCGGGTACGGTTTTTCGACGGGGTTGCTCTGCATTGAGTCAGTGAGCACGTCCCGCGCCGTTCCTTTCGCCGCGATTTGCGACTTCTTGAGAAGATGGGGGTGAGGAGTCAAGAGAGCGGCGGAGGATGGATAGCGGCGTGGGTGCGGCGCCTCAGGATCGTAGTTGAATTGGCCGACAGTGGAGGTACGGGCGGTGCACGTTAGTGGTCCCATGCACCCTTTGTTTCGCTCCAGTAGCGAACAGCCGTACGGAGGTGGAAAGGGCAGGGGGTGGTGGGAAGAGAGATGGGGTTGGTGCGGGACAGCTTGCACGAACGGTCCTGTACTTTTTTCTCGCCTACTACTCCAATACACGGAAACTTCCTCGAAAGGACGCCCGCTCCGCGCTCGGTCTGGTTTTCTTTGTCCATTTCCTTCCTGTGGGTCCC
Organism: Pouteria campechiana; assembly: GCA_036873735.1. NCBI lineage: Eukaryota > Viridiplantae > Streptophyta > Magnoliopsida > Ericales > Sapotaceae > Pouteria > Pouteria campechiana. The sequence continues at coordinate 10,818 of JAYJMB010004778.1, read as the reverse complement.
ACTTCCACCGTCTCAATCGTTCCATGATTTATTGGCCAATGACGCCATTCTTCGTCCGCGGGAGCGCACGCAACCGCCCGCTGCACATCATCCAGGCCGTCCATCCCATCACCGCTGACGAACCCCATTCGTTCCTCTGTCTAATTTGTAATTGCGCCTGAGGATGTGACCCAGTTTTATAACGTGAAGCATCATGCTCAGCAGCTGCACATGTGAAGTTACAACCAACACTTTGTTTCTATACAAAAAGTTCGTGAAGAAACGGTGTAAGAGTAATGTAGGTAGTGACTTAGAAAAATAGAATTATTATACCTAATTAAATAGTACGTGGAATATGTAAAGCAATAAAAAAATAACTTTTGTACATGTTTATATGCAGGAATTTTACTTTTGATGGATAATTTTAAGTTTTTACTTTTGTTGGGTAATTTGATCATCCCAAGGCAAGGGTAAAACGTTACATTTTTCACGTATAAAAAATTATTTCATGGGATCTTAGTCATTTATTATATTTATCTCTCTAAGTATTTTTATAATAGCCAAAAATGCCTTGTTTTGAAATTTGGATTAATCAGTAGCAAATTTAAAAAAAATAAATACCGAATTATTTGAAAATACTTTTTGATGCTAAGGGCCACCTAGATTTTTTAGTTGAAATAGTTGTATACGTTTGAACTAAATATATAATTCTGAGCATGTGACTTGGATTGGATTTGATTTAATGAGTCACAAAAAATGGTAAAAAAGTTGCATTCTGCGACTTACATCATAGATAATTTCTTTATTTTTCATTTTAATTTTATATATTTTTATTTCGCACTGAACACTCTCGGAATTAAAATTTCATCGGAAGAAATTTTTAAAGGTGCAAAACCGCATAACCTCGTACTTCATTCCTGCTCGGTTAAGTTCAACGAGTAATTAAGGTTAAAGTCATGTCTCCCTAAAGGAGCTGGATGGCAGTTTTGATTATTTGCTTGGTAATAAATGATTATTTACTTATTTTGCATAAAAAAAATACTTATCCTGTTTTGTTTTTTTACTTTACACCTATCATTATCACTGTATTAGCGTAATTCATAATAAAAATTAATATTAGAAGAGCAGCATAGAAAGACAATTTATATAAATTAATTTTTGGGAAGAATGGAGTTAAAGATGAAAACATCTATTTTACTGTAGGAAAAAGAAGCATGATTCACGGCAAAGATAGCTGCCTTGTCAAGACATTCTTCTTCCCCCACCCACCCCAATTTGGTAGAAATTCTGTTTTAGTCATACGCACCCGCGCGGCGATTCTCACTGAAACTGTTAACTTTCTACTAATAGACAGCGTGAAGAATCTTGGACGCTTTTATCACGTGAATTTCCAACAACAGAGCATTGTTTTTCAAATCCATTTGTATTGTATTATTTCTGTTCCGTGAGCAGTGTGATAGTCAGCTAATGCCAATATTATATTATTCATGTTCATATTGTATTGTCTCTCTTCCGCGAATTGGGTTGAGCGCACATCCAACGGTAGGTAGCTACCCATCTTGACAAATGGAATGTGTCTTGGGCTCAATTTAAACACAGGGGAAATCAATCCGGCCAAATTCAATTTTCAATTACAAGCTAATAGTTGGATGGATTTGGAAACGGCTTAAATTGGACTTACAACAATGCCTTGATAAATGAGCTTTAATCGGATAAGCGCTATATTTAGAAAAAAATAAAAGCTTATCGAAGCCATCTTATGTAGAGTAGACAGTGTGACGTTTGACAAAAATAACTCAAATGAATTTGACTCACTGTTAAATGAGCCGATTCCATTCAAAAGGATTGGGTTGATTACGAGACCTTTTTTCACATATATATATATAGTTTTTTTTTAAATGCATCTAACCAGTGTGAAAATTTTACATAGTAATACACCTTTTTATACCTATTCTTAATAAGATAAACAGCTCGAGACACATCAAAAACTGGATTAAATGATGTATTTAGAGTCAACTTAGATTAAGATTTACTGCTATTTGAAATGTGTAGATTTTATACCTTCTTTCCTTTTTTTTAAATGCATCTAATAGGCTCTATTTGGAAATGAGGAAAAGCCCCGAGATATATTTTCATGAAATCTTAAATACATAATTATCTCACTTTTTTCTTGTTGTTACTTATAATCTCAATCGCTATTTTTCATATTTTTATAAAAAAATTATTCTAACTTTCTGTCTATTTTAATTATAGTAATTATCCTTTTAACAAATCATATTATTCTCTTTTTGCTTCAATGCTCGAGGGTGAAATGGAATAGAAGATGCACAAATAATGCAAGTTATAAAATAAATGAAATTAAAATAGATAGGTGAACACTGATTAAAAATATGAGTAATGCAAAAAAAATGAATTATTGAAAAAAGTGCATATCAAATTAAGCCATAAGAAATGAGTTTTTTGTATAAAATTCAATTCCAATTCCATGGATTCCAAATCTAACCTATCATGCTTTTACTTTCCATATTTTTCTTTTAAAAATTTTCCCACCCACGTTAGCTTGGGAATGAGGAAACATTGTGAAAGAATAAATGGAAAAATAAAGGTAGAATAATGTAATGGAAAAAGAGAAAATGATTATAAAATAAATAAAAATAAAATAGAAAGACTTTTTTAGCATAAGATAAAAAATAATAATTAAAAATAAAATAAAATTATCAAGGAGAAGAAATATAACATCACAGTAGTGGTAAGAAAAAGTCTTCCACCCTCTTGTACCGTTCTCAAACGGGCCTTAGGGTGTAAGATCCAAACCACGTCACGCCATCAATCACCTTGAACGGGGGAGTTAAAAAGCCTTTTTAAAGCTAACAACGCCGCACTTCCACACGGGTGTTTTCCATATTCTTACTTTCTAAACTCGATGTAGCTGAAAAAGTCCAACCTCGGTGGCCGAGGACACCTGATTCTCGATTCCTTCTTTCCATGTACTCGGCCGGCCGATTCCTTCCAATTCGAACCCTCTGGACTCCACACCAGTGCGCTGGGCGCAAATACTCAAGGCGCCAAACAATTTCAACCATCCATTCCATCCCACGCAATGCTAACAATTCGTTGCGCGTTGACAACCTCTCTCTGGATTTACATTGTTTCCGATATGTTCATTTAAAAATCTTCGACCATCCATTTAACCTGAAGTTTTCAGGGTTATCTTCTCTCGGGAGGCAGCTTAAAATGGACGGTTCAGATCACATCATCGGAAAATATAATGTGGGCCCCAAATGGGCGGCTGACAGATGCGTGGACCGTACTTTGACGGTCAAAAAACGTACTCCCGTACGCACCCGGGCGCCTTTGTCTTTTCCTCGCGCGGTTGGGCCTTTATCGCCCCTCGTCAAGGACGTTCAATGGATCAAGTAAAAGCGCTTGCTGCACCTTCCTCGTGCAGCTCCTGCGACTTGGGCCACAAGTGGCAAAATAGTTACATAATTATTTTTTGAGATATTTTTTTAAAATATGAATCTGGATGGGTGATTACTTTTTTCTGAGGGATTAATTAAAATTATAAATAGTGAAATTTAAAATAAAGTTTATTAGTAAACATTTATCTTTGTATATTTGTCTATTTATTATCTTTATCAATGTTGAGAATTAAAATAACAATAATAAAAATAATATATATATATGTGTATATATAATATTAATTTTATTATTTTTAAAAATATTTATATTTTAATAAATATTTTAAAAATACAACTATAATAATTTTTGAAAGGTTTCAAGTTAGGTGCATAGGTTGAAGAAGTCTATTAAGAGAATAATTATTTTATCCTCATAGATATTAATATTTTTTAAATAATATAGGTCATTTATCAATATAAAAAATCAATAGTTTTTAATTTTTTTAAAAATGTTTTATAAAAATACAAATATTGACAAATGCCCTTAATAGTAAATAATAAATGATTAATAATAATTATGGGGCCCACATATGTTGTTGGCTGGTCCTTGTAGGTATAGTCCGGTGCTTTACCAGATCTTCCTCAGGTCCTCCCTCTTCCATCTTTTCCAACCCGACGAAGAACGAAAGAAGATAGGAACGACTTCTGGTGCAGGCTTTTCTCCGAGCAGGCCTATACCTTCCGGGTATTACCCAGGGAAACGTTCATCTCCGCCCCCGTCTATCTCGTCCACAGCGATGCACCCCACGAACTTACCATCACTCTGCAGACAAGCCCACTCCGTCGCCTCCTTCCTTTTCCTTCCCTTCCTCTTCTTCTTATTCCTACCCACATAAAAATCCACCCACAACCATTGTACCAAACCCGTTGACGTGCAACGGCCTGTACGATACAACCGACGTCAGATGAAGAAGCCTTCTTCTCCAATCCTCTGCCTGCTAGCGCGAGATCTGCTCCTGAAAATCCTCGACCGCCTCGACAACGGCTCCGACCGGAAGTCATGGCGGCTCGTCTGCAAGGAGTTCTACCTGGCCGAGTCGCTTCACCGCCAGTCGCTTCGAGTCCTCCGCTCCGATCATCTGCCTTCCCTCCTACGCACCTTCCGCTCGCTCGATCTGCTTGATCTGTCCGTCTGCCCCCGCATCGACGACCGTTCGGTCTCGCTGGCTTTCTCCGGCCGGATCCACCGGCTCAGATCGCTCGTCCTCTGCCGGGCTACCGGGCTGAGACCTTCCGGCCTAGAGCTGGCGGTGCGGTCCTGTCCGTTGCTGGAGTCGGTCGACGTCTCGCACTGCTGGGGGTTTGGAGATCGAGAGGCTGCTGCGATATCGTGTGGCGCGAGACTGAGGGAGCTGAGGCTCGTGAAATGCCTTGGCGTGACAGATGTTGGGCTGGCGAAGATCGCTGTCGGATGCGGTGGGCTGAGGATCTTGAATTTGAAGTGGTGCTTGAAGATTACGGATCTGGGGATCGATCTCCTGTCTAAAAAATGCGGAGAATTGAGGGATCTGGATATCTCCTATCTCAAGGTCGGATTTTTGTTTTGTTGTTTGTTCTCTTGATGCTTTCGGAAACGATTTGATTGGGATTTCTGAATAGTCAAGATGAGATTTTTGGCAGGTGTCCAATAATGCGCTGTGTTCGATTGCTTCTCTTCAAAAGCTGGAGGCTTTGTCAATGGTCAAATGCTCGTTCGTCGACGACCGTGGATTGGATTACATCGGCTACGGGTGCCCTTCTCTGCAGGTGACGATAACTCGTTTCTGTGATTCTACTGATTGCGGTCGAACCGAATAGGTTAGAAATGCTAACGTCGGCCAACATGCATGTTTGATCTCGGCCGTTCATCCGGTGGCTCTCAACGGGTGATCCGCCTTGATGGTTGGACCAGATGTTGTTTCTGCGTTATCTTATCTTTTTAGAAAATGCATGAGTACTTGAGCGGTGGAGAGATGAGTTTGCTGAAGTTTAGAGAAAGAGTTGTTCATAGTGTCATCTGATCCATTTGGGTTTTGTTATTTCAGGATTGCTATAACTAGTAACTAGCTCATAAGTTCTCTGATGGTTGGCTGAGAAATCCCAGCTAAATCTTGATTCAATCAGCTTGAGAGATTACAAGGCCTCTTGAATTGATGGGCATCCATGTCATTACTATTTATAGCATGCATAGCTTCCTGTTTTCTTGCTTTTGGAAAAGTGGGAAGCTTGTTGCTAAAAGGCAATATTGGCCTTTGAAATACATCTAGCAAGGCAATGGCGCTGAAGGAAACATCAAAAAGTAAAAATTTTTCAAGCGTGATGGTGGGGATAAGCACAAGGGTTATCATTGAAATGATCATCATCAATGTGGGATTGTATAACCATTCCTAATTGTTGTGCCCTGCTTTTTGGCTGAGTTAATGTGGTACCCCAAGTGTATCCCATGAGTGATCATGTTGTCCATTATATTGGAGTCTGGCTTCATTAATATTCAAATCAAGGCTATTCAGTTTCGGTATGCAAAACAACACTTCTAAGCATGAACAGTATAGTCATTAAATGTATCGTGGGATGCTGATATTGTGATGGCTAATATCTTGAGCTCTAATCCGTCATGAATTAGTTGTTCTAAATTCCCAGAACTTTTGTGTGATCCAATTAATCCCAGTTAATTCCATCTTTTTTAATGGTGGATTGTTCCATGTGAGCTGTTTGGTGAGAAGTGCAGTTGGTTAACTATGGTCTCACCTATCACCAGTCTTTGTTAAGACGCTTCAAATGGACATGATATTTGCATTTTTTTTATTGTCTTGCATGTGTTTAGGGCATTGGGTTTTGAGTCATCTAGAATTCATCTTGCCTTTTAAATGGTTCATGTTGATGGAGGGCCCAACATTCATGATCATGTCCTCTTTTTTCTTTCTGAAATTCACATCCTAATGAGGCAATAAGTATTTTTATGATTTCAGAACTTAATAGTTATCATATGATGCTTGCGCTGATGCAACTTCATGGATTTAAAAAAATCTGGGTACAAGAATATGTATTTTGCTTGGCTTGAGGTTGTATGGTAATTAGTCATGACCCATTGGGCTGAATTCCATTTTATCTGGAAAAAGCTGGACTCTTGGCTCTGTGTTATGATTGGCACTTTAAATAGATGGTCCATGCCATAGAAAATCATTGTTTTGGAAATTCTTTCAATCCCTTGTGTTGGTTGCACTGCCCAAAGCTGCAACATTATGAGAACTATGAGAGCATGCAAGAAGCTTTAAATATATTTGATATTCCTGAAGTAAACATGAGTGTTTTCATCACTTGCAGATTATTGATGTGTCAAGGTGTGAGAATGTGACTTCACGTGGATTAACCTCGGTGATTAAAGGGCATGAGAGACTTCAGCGGATCAGTGCTGGGAACTGTTTCCCTGTGAGTTTATGCTTACTTGGCTGTCTCAGGTTCTATGGATTATTTGTGTTCAGTTCTTAAGTTGATTTGTGGCTGATAATCTTCAAATTTTGGTACTGTAGGAGTTTGCATCAATTTTCCTTTCAAAACTGAAGGACCTGAGGAGCTTGAAGTCAATCAAATTAGATGGGTTTCGAGTTTCAGATTGTGTGTTGCAAGTCATTGGTCGCAACTGCAAGGACTTGGTTGAAATCGGGCTAAGCAAATGCAGTGGAGTGACTGATGAAGGCATTACCCAGCTTGTATCTAGCTGTACCAATACAAGGATTCTTGACCTTACATGCTGCCATCTGCTCACTAATGATGCCCTTTCAGCTGTAGCAGACTATTGTAAGAAGCTTACATGCCTGAAATTGGAGTCCTGCACTCTCATCACCGAAAAAGGCCTTGATAAACTTGCATCCTGTTGTCCCTTTCTACAGGAGCTAGATCTTACAGACTGCAGCATAAATGATTCTGGTAACTGGAATTTCAGCCACGAAATGCAGACCAATGCACTTATTATTCTTTCTGACCTGTATGTTTTGGTGGGCATTGTGCAGGGTTGAACAGTTTGTGCAGGTTTTCCAAATTGGTAAATTTGAAGTTGGGCCTCTGCCCAAACATATCTGACAAGGGACTTGTTGATCTTGGATCTAGCAGCAAAGAGCTCAGGGAACTTGATCTGTACCGGTAAGCAAGCACTGATGCCATCAGGTCGATCAATCACTGTGTTTTCTTGTCTGCTACGTGTTCTGGGCATTATTAACTCAAGGCTGTTGTATGACAATGCAGATGTGTAGGAATTGGTGATGATGGGTTGGGTGCTATTGCAAATGGATGCAAGAAGCTGAGGCGTCTGAACTTATGCTACTGTTCACAGATAACTGACAAAGGATTGAAATACCTTAGCAACTTGGAAGAGCTTGCAGACCTAGAATTGCGGCAGTTGGTAAAGATTTCAAGTGTGGGATTGGCTTCAATTGCAATTGGGTGCAAGGGTCTGGTTGAACTGGACATAAAGCGGTGCTACGGCATTGATGACATGGGCTTATGGGCACTTGCTCAGTACGCGAGGAATCTAAGACAGGTTCTTGGCTCTTTTTTCTCTTTTAGGGGCATGCTTGGAATGAATGTCTTCATGAGCTATAGGCAGACTGAAGAAATCTGTTGCACGCATTGACTTTCACATGTGTGCAGAGTGTGAGTGATTAATCTGGCTGGAGCTCCCTTGAACATGTCCTGGCCCAGATGTTTTTTCAGCAGGTCCGCTTTGTTATGTTGGCTTCAGATATGAGAGACAAATGACAAATGACAATGCGCTGCCTAATCCAAGCATCACAGGTGTCCAGACATTTTGGGCTTGAACATGTTCGAGACAGGGTCGTCAGAACATTATCTTCTTTCCAGTCTGCAAGAATTCTCTCTTGGGGAAATTCGCACATGCTAATGGAGACTCTCTTGTATTTGCAGCTAAATATCTCTTACTGCCCAGTTTCCGATGCGGGTTTATGCTTGCTGCTCGGGAGCTTGCAATGCTTACAGGATGTGAAGCTGGTGCACCTAAGCCGAGTCTCCGCAGCGGGTTTTGAGTTTGCAGTGAGAGCTTGCTGCGATAGGTTGAAGAAGGTGAAATTGCTGAGTGGCCTGAGGCATTTACTCTCTCTGGATTTGATTCAGATGCTGCAAGCCAGGGGCTGCAGGCTTAGATGGATTGACAAGCCTTTGGTTCTTGCATGAATTGCCAAAAAGTTTCCCTCTTCTGGAGGGCGTTAGACAGTTTCGGAGTTGTTAACGATTGTCCATTCTCCTGTTGTACATTGTTAACGTTGCACTAGTTGCATGACGTGTCCCTGCACAAGCTACGGTCGTTTGAAGTTCTTAGGGGGAATACATTGTGGCAAAATCACACACAAAAAAGGGATTACATTTGTATTTTCTGGAATGAAAACATGGATGATAATTCGTTTGCGGTCAACTGAGCTGATTTCCTGCTGAGTTTTCATGGAACGTTTACGGGCACAGTTGGTGTTAAAATCCGGGTTGGTTTGTATCAGATTCAC
>JAYJMB010004777.1:0-55740 GCA_036873735.1 Pouteria campechiana | reverse complement strand
ATATTTAGGAATCAAATAGGTGCAAAAGATGAAGTATTAGGAGAATAAAATATGACATTTTGCATTCTCATCACCAATGGTTGCGCGGACGCAAGAAACTTTAGTAGTTGCTAAGGCATCCTCTTTTGTTGCTGCCTCCCGTCCTTCTACTGCTTTTGTAGGTGAGTATCTCTCTTGCCCACTTTTTGTATATATTATTGATAAGAAGGTGCTAACACCTTTCTTTGAAAATGCTGATTTATTTTTTCTTTCAATCTTATTGTAGGTTTGTTTTCTTCTTATCAGCTATCTCATGCTTTGAAGCGTCCATACTCTGGCCCTAGCCTAGCTCCTTTAGCCCAACGCTTCTGCGGTGAAGCTTCAAGTTCAAGTGGGCCAACATTTACCCCTGGTTCTGCACCCTCGAGTGGAGTTGCTGCCCTGGTTAGTCTGGGCTCCTATGGAGCTTCTGCTCCTTCTAGTTCTGCTCACAAGGAAGCGACCCCAATTACTTCTCTCTTGGAGCATCCAGATAGGGCGATGGTCTTTATGACCAGCTCTCTTGTCCTACGGACTGCTCCCTAGCTTTTGAGATGCCTTGGGATAACTTAGTGGTGGAATCTGCCTTGGAAATTGTATAAAACTCAATCACCAAGTAGAATTTCATCGATCGGATGAGGTGTTGGTGCAATAACTTGCCAGTGTCCAGGATCAGTTGCGTATTGAGTTGGAGCATCTGGACAAGGTAGAGGAGGAACTAGATTGGTGGCGGAGAAGGCTTTCCTCTTTGGCTAATGGATAGGACCATGCATCTGCCAAACTCATTGCTTTGAAAGCAGAGTTGGAAGAGGAGCGGAACCGCTTTCGAGAGTTGGAAGAGATTTCTTCGACCCTCAAGGCCAAGGGGGATAATTTGGTAGTGGAGCAAGATTCTTTAGAGATGTCTCGGAAGGAGGCGGAAGAAACTCTCGTTGAGGAAAAAGAAGCTCTTGCTGAGGCGGAGGCTGACCGTGACACCGCAGTTGCTGCCGCAGATTCTAAGGTGGAGCAGCTGGCTTGGTTGGAAGTGGAAGCTGTTGGAAAGGAAGAGGCATTGCAATAAAGAATCACCGATCTAGAGAGTAGGGAGGAAACTTTCCAGAGGGAGGCCGATTTGCTTAAGGCGGAGCAGTTTGCTGAGCTTTCTCAGGTTCGTCAATTGAGCCTAGAGCAGTTGGCTATGGAACCTGAGTGCCAAGAAATATTAATTCAACAAGTGGTTGGATATTTTAGGCAGGCCTTTGATTCCTATAAGAAGAAGATTTCTAGGAAATTTCTGGGATAGATTTAGAAGATGTTCAACCAGACGGGGAATGCCCCTAGTGTTTGCTTCCTCCCAGCTCATGCATAGTAATGCTTTAGGAAACACCCATTAATAGATATTTCTCCCATTAATCGGTTGCTATTAGAATGTAGGCATGTCCCTTGGAAGATGGAGGGTTGATTGGACCGATAATGTCAATACCCACCATGCAAATGGCCTAGAGATGCTTGCCGATACCAACTCTGATGGTGGTATGTGTTGAATATCCTCATGGAGTTGACATTGGAGATGTGATTTGGCAAATTGTAGTGAGTTTGAAACCATTGTAGGCCAGTAGTACCCTAAGCATTTGACCCAACTGTATAATCTTTGACCAGATGGATGTCCACCACATTCACTAGAATGCGCTTGCATGAGTGCATATTGAATCTCCTCCCCATTAAGACAATGGAGCCAGAGTCCATGATATGCTTAGCGATATAGTGTGGCAATATAGTGTATTACTATAATACACGTATTGTGTAGCTCTCTTTCTTAGAGCTAACCTTTCCTGCGAGTTTTCTAAGAGGATTTAATATTACAGGTAGTCGATGTACCGGATTCGCCAATCATCTATCGTTAGTTCCATGTAAGCTATACATTCCACTTGCTTAGTAGTCTCCTCATCATATGAGTCAGGAATGCGGCTTTGTTGCTCAACTTTGACAATGACTTCTTAGCCCCTAGCAATGGCTAGAGCGGCTACTAAGTTTGCTAGAGCATCAACAATGGTATTCTTGGTCCTTGGAATATGCTCAATGCTGACTTAAAAAAGCTAATCCAATAGACCCTGCGTGACATCATAATATTGGCATAAACTGGGCCGGCGGACTTCATATTCAGTGGTTAATTGTTGGACCACTAATTCTGAATCACCGAAGATATCCAGTTTTGTAATGCCAAAGTTATGGGCAATTTGGAGTCCTAAGACCAGTTTCTCATACTCTATTTCATTGTTAGTATAATTCTTTTCCAAGTAGAAAGAATACGGGAGGATGTCTTTCTGCGGTAAGATGAAGACGATTCCAATGCCAGCATCGACAAATTTGGCAGCACCATCGACGTACATTTACCAGGGAGTGTTTACTTGGGCAATGAATATTTCCTCATCTGGTAAGTCTTCTTGCACAATAATTTCTTCATCGACTGGATGCGCTACCAAGAAGTCAGCCAGGACTTCTCCTTTCATTGCTTTTCGCAGGATAAAAGTGATGTCAAATTCCAACAATAGTAATGACCATTTTGTCAATCGCCCTGATAGCATAGGACGCGGGATCAGGAATTTGAGCGGATCTGCTTTACAAAATTAATCGGATCTAATGGTGAGGAAGTAATGCCTTAACTTTTGGGTTGCAAACACCAAGGCAAGGCATGTCTTCTCGATTGGAGAATAATTGCATTTTGCATCGATCAATTGACTGTTAAGGTAGTACAATGCTTATTCCTGACCATCTTACTTTTCTTATGCAAGTAATGCCCCCAACGATTGCTCACTCGTGGAGATGTATAAAATAAGTGGTTTACCCTTGGTTGGTGCAGTTAAGATCGGTGGGTAGCGGAGCAATTCTTTGATGATATCGAAGGCTTTCTGGCAAGCTTCGTTCCAAACAAAGGCCACATCTTTCTTTAATAGATAGTGAAATGGTTGACATCTTCTAGCTAAATTGGCAATAAATCTTCTGATATACGATAGCTTGCTTTGCAAGCTTCTCAAATCATCTAAATTCCTTGGGGGAGGCATGTTTCTGATCGCCTCTGCTTTTTATGGATCCACCTCGATTCCTTAATGACGGACAATTAATCCTAAGAACTTGCCTGACCCCACTCCAAATGCACATTTGAGTGGGTTCATACGTAGCTTGTTTTTCTTGAGCTATATAAAGACTGTGCATAGATCCTGATGGTTTTGATCATGACCGTTGGATCTTACCACCAAATCATCGACATAACATTTAACATGTTTGTGAAGCATGTTATGAAAAATAATTTGCATAGCTCTTTGATAAGTAGCTCCTGCATTCTTTAATTCGAATGGCATAACTTTATAGTAAAAGACCCCCATTAGAGTGCGAAACACAGTGGATGCCCTGTCTATTAGTGTCATCTTGATTTGGTTGTAGCCGGAATAACCATCCATGAATGAAAATGTATCATAAAGTGATGTGCTGTCGATAAGGAGTTCTATATGTGGTAGCGGGAAAGCATTTTTCGGATAAGCTTTATTGAGATTGCGAAAATTGATACAAACTCAAATTTGCCCATTCTTTTTCTTTACTAGGACAACACTGGAGAGCCATCTTAGGAACTTGATATCTCAGATGAAGTTGGCTTCCAACAACTTGTTGATCTCATTAATGATTTATTGCTCCAAGTCAAGTCTGAACTTCCTTGGTGCTTGCTTTATTGGCCGCTTGCTTGGAGAGATATGTAAAGAATGCATGGCAATATCCGGATCTAACCCAAGCATTTCTGAGTATGTCCATGCAAAGACATCTTTGAATTCCCTGAGGAGATCTATTAGCAATTGCTTTTCATGTTCTAACAAGGATTTGGCGATAAAGGTAAGGCTCTTATCTTTGTCTGTACCCAAGTTAAACTCTTCAAGTTCATCGTTGTTGGTTGTCCACCATCTTCTAACTCTAGCGGAGCTACACCATAAGTTATTTCTTCTAAGGAAGAATCAGAGTCATTGTCTTCTTCCTCTGAATAGCAAGGGTTTGGCTCATGATCGGACTCATGAGTCTCACTTATTGATGGGTCATCAATGATTTCTTTATCATCTGTATCATCAAGTCCCTCCAAATTTGTTTATGATTCTTTATCATCGGACTCAGATTCTTCCTTTTCTGTTGATGCATGGTGAGAGGTGGAAATCATGTAGCAATGTGCAATTATTGATAGGGCAGACAACGGTTTTGACATCTTGGACTCAGTAGGAGTTGACTAATAGTTCAACATAGTGGGACTGACAATCGACCTAATATTCACATAGGAGTTATCCGAGGTATACTCCTCATCACTATCCATGTCAATATCATCATTTGCACCAAGACCTGTCTAATCTCTTGGATATCAAAGACCCCTTAATTTTCCTTTGATTGGAATCGGGATGAACGGACCAGTTACCAACATATATGGTTCATTAGGATAAATGCTAAGGAGGTCAATCACCCTTCTGCATCCCTTATTAAATTTCTAAAAATTTTGGCAGACAGGAATTTCTTGGGTAGAAGATCAAAAGTATGACATTGTCCATAGGGCAAGCCCATCTCCTTGAATACTAATCTTCCTTTTTCTGCTTGGGACTGCAGTTCAGGTTCTTCCGCCTGAATGATTTCTGACTCAGCCAGTTGAGTCAGCGGCCAATTGTACTCGACTAACATGGATTGTAATTTTCCTCCTTCGATTTCCATTTATTGCTTTTGGTGCTGAGATTGGAGGATGTGTCTTGCTTTATTTAATTGGTGCTCCCATTGTTAATCTCTGCACTAGTTTCGAGACTACTTGTGAATAGCTTGGCATTGAAGGTGATAATGTTGGAGAAGTAATTATTGTTCTCTTTGAGCCTGGGTTGTTGATCTAGAATTAGGTATTTTCGACTAGTGCCGGTTGCAGTGGCATGTAAGTTTGCAAAGAGTTCGCAACTTGATTCTCATAAAGCCCAGCTGGTGGGGGTATGGCTTGCCCCCTACCTATTAATGGTCTGGCCGACCCTCTCCCAAGTCCTCTTCCAAGTGGTCTTAGTGTCGATGTCCAAGCTTGGAAGACAAAAGATTGTGGAGTTAAGGAAGTTGCAACTGGCCTCCAGTTGGACACATTCTAAATTGGTGGAGCTAGTGCTAAGGCAGGAATGACCAGGTGCTACGACGATTGCAGATGTTGAACCGGCAACTTATCTTCATCATCATCGTCTACTTGGAGCACTTCCAGCTCTTTCATGAGTTTCAACTTGTCTTCATGGGAGATGCTTATCGCAATCTCCAAGCGCGAAGACATTAGCGGTGGAATCAATGGGAATGAAGTCGCCTATGGAATAAACCCCATGATGAGGGTTCTTATGATGCGGACTCTTGTCTTTTGGCAACAAACGGTTGTCGCCTTCTATCCATAGTTGGCTTAGATGATTGTTTTGGTTGCTCTGATTCATTCGGTGTCAGCTCATAATATTGGGCTTCTGAGAAGAATGCCTTTGAAATTGTAAATGGTCATACATCAACTGATATGCACTTCATTATACCATCCTGGTAGAACTTAAAGCATTGGTGTGCCATAGATGCCACAACCTGGTATCGATGCAACCATGGCCTTCCAAGCAACAAGTTATCGGATGTTGGCGCATTAATGACATGATAATTGACCTTTGTGAGAAATCGTTGCATATCAAGACTCAAGGTAATAGTTCCAATAGTCCTTTGACTTTCTTGGTTGAAGCCTTAAATCACCAAAGTGCTGCTTTTGAGCACGGATGGACACATCCCAATACGCTTCAGTTCTTTGAGTGGAAGAATATTCACCATAGATCCTGAATCCAACATAACGTGGTTAATCCTTTCTCCTGCTAAATCACCACTTACGAACAATGGATGATTATGCTCTATACTTCCAAGCAATAAGTTATCATTTGTGACGGTGATGGTCTAGTTGCATTCAATTGTATTAGTAGCCTTTGCCAAGTACAAGTCTTTGACAGACTCGTCTACCAGCGCATTAATGAACGCTTGTCGAGACTCTTTAGAGAGTTGGAGTACGTTGTATATACTCAATCTTGGTGGAATTCTGCGCAAATGAGCAACAACATCATATTTAGGTTTATTCGTGAGCTCTAAAACTTCCCTTTCTTCAACAAGGGGAGAAGGAACTCCAGGTACTGGCTCTTCTTGCATTGGAGCTTTTCCTTTGTCCTAAGTTAAATTCTTCCCTGATCGTAACACGGCCTTTGCTTTGCCTTTGCTTTAGGTGATTCAGATGTTTCTTGTGGAGCATTCTCTTCATTTGGCATGATGTTAGTCATGTTGCAAGATAACTCCATAGGTTCTGATGGCTCTTAGGTCAGTTGCTTGAGTAGTCCGGGAAATGAAGTAGGTACCTCTTTGGGCAATGGAAAAGCCTTTCTTAATTTGACAATGCATTCCCATATTATGCGCCCTTCTTCTCCCAACACGGGGCAATAAAGGTGAACATTGCACCATCTTAAGTTGAAATCATAGAGATGCTTCCCTTCAAGAGGATGAATTCCCCATATTTGTGTCTTAGAGAATTGAGAAGTGTAGTTATGATATCTGTGTATAAATGCTTCAATTAACACCTCCCAAGATTTGAATGATTTGGTTGGCAATGTCGCAATCCACTTTAGGGCATGACTATTACCAACTAATGAAGATGTGAAGCTCTTGATCGCATATGCCTCATTCTGGGATATCATTCGCACCAAGGCTTGATACTGGAACAAGTGTCCAATCGCAGCCTTGTAGTGTTCTTTGAAAAATTTCATTATGGGTCACCCTAAGTAACTAATTTGCTTAATTTCTAGAACTTCCATTAAAATAGGGGCCTTCATGCGGTGCAGGTATTCGAGAACCCTTGTAATATGCAATTTTATGAATACTTGTTCCTTTGGTGGATCATCCATCGCCCTCATCTTCTTCTTTACGGCTTCATCGAAGGCCTTCATGAAGTTAGATGGCATTTGATTGTGAAAATAAGCTCTTTTTGTCAGGCAAAGATGGATTTCTTCCACCTCTGGGTGATCAAGTGATTATGGGTCCTTCTAAGCAGCGTTCCTCCATTTGTGAACATAATTTTGGAACTAGTTCTTCTTCACTTCCAGAGAAAGTGAGTTTCTGAAATTCTGATGCATCTTTGCAAGATCTGGATTTTCTCCGCAACACTCATCAGCATAACGGAGGAGGTGTGTACCCGGTGAATCACCAAAATTAAATAAAATGAACCCTTGATGTCGCTGCTCCCTTTGGTGATCGCACATTCTACAAGAAAGTTCTCGCTTCCTGTTTGGCTGGCTTGTGGAGGCCTCGCCTTCACCAATGTGAAAGCAAGATGCCACTACTAGATATTCAAATGGATAATCTTCATTAGAGCTAGGGTTATTCCCTGTTCCCAAGTTTGATAAGTTATCCCAAAATGCCGCCTAAACTTCGTCTGCAGCTGGCGAAGGCAACGGTGATGGCCCCTAGGCATAAAGTTTCGGGCACCCTTGATCAAGGCAAGCTCTTCTCTTCTTTTTCCCCACCATTTTCTTATAGGAAGATTTAAGCCTGTTGGGCTGGAGGCAATCCCCAAGGATGTATGGTTGGAACCATGATGGCCAACAATATATTCTTGCAAGATATGGGAATAAATTCTTCAGGCGCTCTTCCCTTTCTTTCTGCTTTGCATGCTTAATTTAACGATTCTGTCCCTCGCACTTAATTAATGGGACCTGTGGGATGTCTTTCGGGCAAACAAGATCCCAACCTTCGTCATCAACCATGTTCTCACTCTGCACCTCTTGGCTAGAGCTTTTAGGGAACTAACGATTAAATTCTTGTTCCAGCATTGCTACATCAAGAATTTCTTTTACCGATATATTGTTGGATGTCGCCTATGCATCCTTCTTTGGTGTAATGATTCCACTCTTCATGCAATAGTTAATAATTCTCTTTACTGTCTTGCATTTAACCGTCGGGTGATTGATACCCCAATGGTAATTGCAGTATAAAGGATGGTTCACCTTATCTACTTCTGATGGGAACAAGGGTTCGGATAGCTTTATATTGCCTGAATGAATGAGCCCTAATAGAATTGGTACTACCTCTTCATCAGAATATTGGTATTTTGGCTCTAGGATCTCCCTTTTCTTTGGCTATCAATCATCACCACCAGTTTTGGTCTCAATGGTACTGATAAAAATGTTTGGTTTGCCTTTTTCTGGTTATTTCTTCTTAAGATGCTACTTATCATCCTGGACTTTACTTTTTCCAGAGAGGGAGAGGAGGCGTTCCTTTTAACTTGCCTCATTGGCCAGTGCCCGAAAGGTGGTGATCTGCTCATTCACCAGTATTGTGAGGTCGACCTTGATGCCATTTCGGCATCGGTAGAATCTTTGCGCCTCTGTTAAGGTTGCTTCACATTTGCTTGCTTCCTTCTACTAGTGAGAGATGAATTCCTCAACTAGTTCGTTATCCCTCTGCTTTAGGAGAGTGAGATCTGTCAATTTGAAATCTTTCTTGGTCACAAAGAATCTGGCTAAGAACAGGTTTTGCATGTCATTCCAAGTTTTGACTGACCCTATAGGTAACTTCAAGTACCACTAGAATTTAGGCCCTTTGAGGGAGGAACCAAACAATCTTAAATAGAGGTTGTGATAGATGGCATTGTTTCCCATCTTAAGATTGAAGAGGGTAAGATGGTGCTGAGGATTGTCCATGCGATCAAATGTATGGAAATCTACCATCTTAAAGTCTGGTCGGAATGGCTTATTCTCAATTTCCAGAGGATAAGGCCGATGATATATGTTGGGCATTTGAGAAGACAAGTTTATTTGCCTTTGAGCCATCCAATCATTCATCATCTCATTGAAATGGGCTTCTGAATCCAGCTTCATCTGAAATGGTGGTGCCTGCACATTTGCGCTGAATTATTGTGGTTAAATGTTCGCACCAAATGGTTGTGCACAGAGATTGATATTAGGTAGTTGTTGAGGCGAGCCACCCAGGGAAATGAGGGACGGGCATTCCGCCTCTATAGGGTCTCCTCTTGGTGGATAGAAGACAAATGGTCAGGGTGGCATGACCGTTCCCATAAATGGAGCGTTGAGAGGATGCACAACATTGGAAAGTTGACTAGAATTGAAAGTTTGGCTAACATTTTATTACGCACATAATTCTTGTAAACGTTGGTTTTCAACTTTTAACTGCTCTTATCATTTAGTTAGTTCCTCTATGGATGTAGCAGTTGCATTGCCTTTAGTCATGTATGAAGAGATTATCGGTAATGTTTGATGAATATACATCAATTGGAGAGGAGATGTGGACATCTGATCCTCTCCCACAATGTCTTCTAACAAAGAATGGAACATTGAGGGAGGTATCATAAACCTGGACATCGACCTCGTAACCATCCCTAGACGAGGTGGTCTAGGCGGTGCCTGTGACGGGTCCCTATCAGCTGAAGTGGTGCAGATACTAATGGGCTGCACTTCCTCTTCTTCTGGTCTCTTTTCTTTGGGCTACCAAGGTCGGCCCTTCTTTCTCTTTTTTCTACCTTTGATGTCTTTCTTGGCGTTTGAAGGGTACCTATTCTGTTAATCTCTTTTCTTTGAGAACAATAGAAACTTGCCAAAATAGCAAACATATTGTCACCCAAGTCTTCTTCTTATGGAGGCGACGACTTTCTTTCCATTGAATCGTGCTTCTTGGATGGAAACTCCTATCCTTCTTTCTTTTCTTGGATGGTCAATCTGCAGGATGACTTCTTCTTGGATTTGTTTCTTCTCATAAGCCTTCTTCCAATTCCCTTGACAGGCAGAGCACAACCTTTGGGAGCCTTGCTTAGTGCATCCCTCCCAAAGGTACCAGTGGGCTTTGGGTTGAAAAGAGCTTCTACTTGCCTCCCCTTGATTGCATTGGGATTGAGAGTTGCAACCTTCTCTCCCTTTTGGACAGGAGAAAAGGTCTATGTATTCCTAGCCTTAGAGGAGTTTGAAGTGGAGCCAAAGATGGGTTCGTCTCTAACGATTCCAGGAGCATAAGGGGAAACAACTTTTCTCCTCTACCTTCTATTCTTTTTGTGCTTCTTCTCAACCTCGTTGTTGGAGGAGGTTGAGTCAGTAGGAACCACTTTTGGTGTTGCTAGGGCAGTCTTGGGAATGGCTAAGGCAGCGTTTGGTGAGGGAAGAATTGGAGCCACCTCCCTCTTGTGGATTACTAGTCCTGAACCGGTTGGTAACATGATGGAGTGAGGGACACTCCTATCAAAGTTCTGAGGGGTATTGGCAACAAAGCCGCCACCTGGCAGAAATCCAAATGCAAGTGATGATGCCATTAGGGTCGAGCTTTGGAAAGGAAAGTGAGTGAAAGTGGAAACGATTGAAGATCTGCAAAAAGCAAAAGAAGAACTTAGTTAGCTCCATGAGAAAAATAAGGTCTCTAAGATGCATTAGTATTACTTTTCCTTAAAGAGGAAGGGTAGGATGATTCATGTCGGGTTCACCATTTTTGTAACAAGTACAAAAAGAAGAAAGGAAAAAATTGAACAACATGAAGATTTGTCATATTGGATCAGACAATTTTCATTTTTTGTTGATTGTCCTCAATTGATTACACTTGCTGTGTACATCAGAAAATTGTATGTTCACATCCTCGATCACAAGTAGTCCTAATTACATCTCCACAATGGGAGACAACCCTTGATTAAAAGGAAAAGTTCAATGCATCTTAGAAACCTAAAAATAAAATACACACTCTCTCAATAAATGAATGTGTGCTATCTTTGGGATCGCTGAGCACATTCCGATGACTTGATATTTAGCGGGTTGCCTCAAGCCAATGGGTGGATAGGATGATAAGGCTTTAGACTCGATTGCTAGACACTGGGTTAACCTAAAGAATAGGTGTTTTGATCCAGTTGGTTTGTCCCAGGTGGAATTAAGATAGAGTGATTTCTGTTGTTTAGACTGTAAAAAACCATAGAGACAGTATATGGTTACTCACCCAATTGGTATATCCTGGAAGGACTCAGGACCGGGTGAACTCTATTATGTTTAGACCTGAAAGAGACTAGAAGAAAATAAGTGACCTAGGTTTGGTTTAACTTTCTTCTTAGAGAAGCTTAAGAAGAGTGGGCTAGGATAACTGGGTTTAGGTTAGCTTTCTCATAGTGCCCATGAGAAGCTTAGGAAGAGTGGGCTAGGTTAACTTGGTTTAGCTGATTTGATGAATGATATTTGCCAAGGTTTGACTTGGTGAGTTATGACTCAGTGAGTCATGACTTAGTGACTCAATCTTATACTTAAGCTTTTAAATAAGTTGGTGAATAGTGTTTACTAAGGTTTGACTCAGTGAGTCATGACTTAGTGACTTGATGAGTCATAAGTTAGTGAATTGATCCTAGACTTAGGCTTTTGAGCTAGTTGGATGAATAATGTTTGCTAAGGTTTGACTCGGTGAGTCATAAGTCAGTTACTCGGTCCTAGACTTAGGCTTTTGAGCGAGTTGGATGAATAATGTTTGCTAAGGTTCGACTCGGTGAGTCATGAGTCAGTGACTCGGTCCTAGACTTAGGCTTTTAAATGAGTTAGTGAGTAATGTTTTCTAATATCTCATAGAAAATTGGAAGTGGGTGATCTTTGTCATTTAACCTGGGGAGATTGTAGATCTAGGTTACAAATGATGAATTTATATGGAAAAAGGGTTTAACAACTTGAACAATGTGGATTGACTTAATTAGCTAAAATTAAGCTTAATCACAGTTACCACTAGTGGTTATCCCTAAGTTTTTATTTAGACAATGTGAAATGGAATGTGAGATCAATATCATCATCTCCATGATCCATGGGCCCCATCTTCGTGTGGGGTCCACTTAGGTTTCAACTCTACTAACGGGCAGTTTGGTCTTATAATAAAGAGATTAGTAAATTTAAGGAGTTCACCAAAAGTGGTCATCTTCCCCATTTTTACTTAAAGCAAAAGTCCACCATTAAGGAAGCTCCTCTTGTTCAATATTTGGCATGGAATCCATCAATAGAGTTCATTTTCTTGTTTTTATATATGTTTGTAGAAGTATCAAACCCAAAGAGATGGATTTTATGATAGGCCAATACTTCTCATTCAAGAGATTACAGAGTTCTAATGGTTGCCTTCCTTGGAGTAGTAAACCCACCACATCACAAGTAGAAGAAACTTCTATGCACCATGGTGGAGTTTTCTCCAAGGCTAGACCAGATGACCATGACGATCTTAGAACAATGAGGAGTTGCCTCAAGATGAAATAAAATAAGATCCAAGTTCCTTCACCGTTGTGGAAGAAGAAGAAGCTTCAAGGAGGAGAAAGAAGAGAGTCTTGTATTAGAAAGAGAAAATGCCTAAGCAGAGTCTGTCTCCTAAGAACATTTCGATAGAGTTTGGCCTGGGAAGAAAATGAACTCTAGCAGAAGCAGAATGTCTCTCTATGAAAAGAATCATTCATCCTTTTCTCAAAAACAACTGAGCCTTCTATTGCCACTGGGATGCATCTGGCGTGGCGGAGCCTTGGTGGTGTGGCGAAGCCTAGAGTGGCATCTCTTGGCATCACAGAGCCTGGTATTGTAGAGTACAACTGGCATGGCGAAGCCTGGCATGGCAGAGCACAACTGGCATGGCAAAGCCTTAGTGTCATGGTGGAGCCTGACATTGTAGAGCACAGTTTGCGTGGCAGAGCCTTGGTGGCCTGACGTGGCAGAGCACAACTGGCATGGCGGAGCCTGGTGTGACAGAGCACAATTAGCATGGAAGAGCTTAGCATGGTAGAGCACAACTGGCGTGGTAGAGCCCTTGTGGCGTGGCAGAGCCTAGTGTGGTAGAGCCTTTGTGGCATGGTGGAGCCTAGCATGGCAGAAGATAACTGGAATGGCGGAGCACTTGTTATTGTGGCGGAGCCTAGCGTGGTGTGGTGGAGCCTAGCATGGCAAAGCACCTCTTGGCATGGCGGAGCACCTTCTAGCGTGGCGAAGCCATGGTGGTATGGCGGAGCTTGGCGTGGCAACGCACCTCCTAGCGTGGTTGAGCCTGGTGTGGCAAAGCACCTCTTGGCATGGTGAAGCCTTAGTAGCATGGCGGAGCCTGGCGTTGCAGAGCACAACTGGAGTGGTGAAGCCTAGCATTGCAGTGGCAGAGCACCTCCTATCGTGGCAAAGCCATGGTGGCGTGGTAGAGCTTGGCATGACAGAGCACCTCCTAGCGTGGCAGAGCACAACTGGCATGACAGAGCCTTGATGTCATGGTGGAGCCTGGCATGCAGAGCATAATTGGTGTGGCAGAGCACAACCGGCATGGCAAAGCCTTAGTGTCATGGTGGAGCCTGGCATTGCAGAGTAAAGTTGGCATGACAGAGCCTTGGTGGCCTGGCGGAGCTTGGCGTGGAAGAACACAACTGTCGTGGCGAAGCCTGGCATGACAAAGCACAATTGACATGGCAGAGCCTAGCGTGACAGAGCATAACTGGCATGGCGGAGCCTGGTGTGGTGTAGAACCTCCTGTCGTGGCGGAGCCTTGGTGGAATGGCTGAACTTGGCATGGCAGAGCACCTCCTAGCATGGCAGAGCACAACTGGTGTGGTAGAGCCTTGGTGGTGTGGCGGAGCTTGGCGTGGTAGAGCACAACCGGCGTGGAGGAGCACCTCCTATCATGGTAGAGCCATGGTGGCGTGGTAGAGCTTGGCGTGGCTGAGCACCTCCTAGCATGGCAGAGCCTGGCATGGTAGAGCACCTCCTGGCATGGCGGAGCACCTTCTAGTGTGGTGGAGCCATGGTGGCATGGCAGAGCACCTCCTGTCATGGCGGAGCTTGGCGTGGTAGAGCACCTCCTAGTGTGGCAAACCCTTAGTGGAGTGGCAGAGCCTGACGTTGCAGAGCACAACTGGCGTGGTGGAACCTGGCATTGCAGGGCATAGTTGGCATGGCAAAGCCTTGGTGGCATGGCGGAGCCTAGCATGGCAGAGCACAACTGGCATGGCGAAGCCTTAGTGGCGTGGCGGAGCTTGGTGTGGCAGAGCACTTCCTGGTGTGGTGGAGCTTGGTGTTACAGAGCACAGTTGGCGTGGCAGAGCTTTGGTGGCATGGCGAAGCCTGGCGTGGCCGAGCCTTAGTGGCGTGGCAGAGCCTTGGTACCGCTTGAGTTTAAGCAAGGTATTTTTGGAGTCATTAATTGTATTTTTAATTTGAATGGTCCAACCAAAATTGTTTGGATGGTCCATAAAAAATACAGTTTTCTCCATTAAATAACACATTGGATGGTTGATTACTTGTCTTGGCCCACTCTTGGTGTATTCTGAACCGGTCCTCGTATAAACCAAGGGCATGTGATTTTAGACTATCCAACACTGGGGAATTCTAATTGATTTTGGAAATTTGTGGGTGGGTGTGTATGTATGTGTGGATATGGGAAAGATATGACAAGTGATAATGCAGGTTGATAATCTCATATTTCAGGGAAGACTCTACCAGTATGTTGGTAGAATCCTTCACTGGGATATGAGTGTAGTACCCAAAAATGGGGGTGTTATAGAGTGGAATCAGAGCACAGTTCCCCATGTGTGATGACAATAGCTATTGGATCTAAGATAGAGAACAATTATGATAAATGGAAATTAGTGAATTTACAACTAGTGGGGGAGCGCTTGTCTAGGCATTGAAACTAGAGACCCTAGGTTATTTTACAATAGGGTTAATATATGTTTTACTCATGTTATATTGTATGTCACTATGTCATTTAAATAGGTGCAGTGATGGCACCAAGGGAGCGTATTGAGAAGGGAAAGGCACCTAGGATAGAGGAGGAGCCAAAAAGGAGAATTGCGAGGTTGAGGACCACAAGAGTTGTGATCCGCGTGCCTCAAGGAGAAGCTTCGATGAGGGAGGGGCCAACAGAAAAGATGAGAAAGAA
Source organism: Pouteria campechiana (assembly GCA_036873735.1). NCBI lineage: Eukaryota > Viridiplantae > Streptophyta > Magnoliopsida > Ericales > Sapotaceae > Pouteria > Pouteria campechiana. The sequence continues at coordinate 40,785 of JAYJMB010004777.1, read as the reverse complement.
CATTATTTGCATGCTAGTCACTTGAATGCAAACCTCAGGCTAGCATACCTCATTGTTATAAACAATGTATACCCCAGAAGAGGAGCAACAAGGGATATATCTAAAAAGGATGCCAGAATCATGTGGGCATTAAAGAATAGAAGAAAGTTGAATTTGGCCAGACTGATGATAGATCATATCCACTTCATCAAGAGCACCACAAGGTTTCCTATGCCTTATGGTATGGCTCTGACCAAGTTGATCAAGGAAGCAGGAGTAAATCTCTCCAATGAAGAAGAAGAGCTTCCAAGAAACACTGACAGATTGGATAAGAAAGCTTTAAAAAGGATAGGCTTTCAGCATACTGCACAAGGTTGGATCACTAAAAGATCAAGAAGAGCAACTCAGTTAAGAGGATCCAGACTTGATGAAAGTTCAGAGAGAAGAGATGCTACAGTACTGGCTACTGAGCCAAGACAAAAAGCCCCCTTTCATGAAGAAGAAGAAGAAAGAACTGAAAGATAAGAGTTCATCAGTTCACCAATAGAAAGAATGGAAGAATTCTCCAGCAAAGAAGAACCAAGAGAAGCTGAGAGAATAGAAGATGTTCCGAGAGAGGAACAAAGAGGTGTTATAGAAGATATTATGTAAGAAATTTTGAGAGAAAGTGCACATAGAGATACAGCAGCAGCAGAAGTACCATCTCACACCCCTATCAGATCCCTTTTATCCATCAGACCATCCCATACTAATCAACCATCTACTTCTTCAATTCCCACTCCACCAATTCTCACAAAGGACCTAAAAGATAGAATAATTATGATAGAACATTTTACTCAAAGCTTACTTCTTCAAATGATTAAAATGAAATGTAACCATTACACTGCTATGTCTTCAATGATTCTCAAAGCTGACAGAATTGAATAAAAAATTTGATTATTTACAAGCTCTAGCAGAATCACTCATAGGTCAACCTCATTTCACTCCAACTCAAACCCATTTCTATCAATCTCAAACTTACTTTCCATCCCCTCCATACCATTTCTCTCCACCCAGACTAACCTCACCAATAACAGTGGAGTCTTCTCCTTCACCTCATCATCCATCATCACTCTCTATCATTCAAAAGGTTGCTCAATCCATGAGTTAACCTACTGATATGAATTCCATCATTTCATACATTCTACTTCCATAACCACCATCAACTCCTCCATCACCACCATCTTCTACTCCATTGACATCACCACCACCATCAACTCCAACAATAGAAAATTATGGGAAGTCTGCCTCCCAACTGTTTGTTACCTATATTCCATCACCATTCGAAGATCCCATGAATTTAGTGTTGGAATTTGTCAAAAGTGGAATAATAATTCCTAAAAGAATCGAGGAAATTCCACCTGAGTGGACCGACGTTACTCCAATAAATCATCCACCTCCCTCCAAAAAGAAAATTATTGATGAAAATCCTGATTATTTCCTTCAAATACCTAATCCAATTAGGATGACAAAGAAAAAGTATGCTACCATGACATCAATCAATTGTCAAGTCTTCAAAATATTTTCTTCTCAGAATATTCATCTACCCAATGAAGACCTTCCATTTCCTGAACTTGAGGATCTTAAATTTCTTCAAAGGATCATCGTTCTTCCAAATCCTCCATTTACTCCAAAGAACCACAAAATTCAAATTCCTGATAGAGAGTTCATTCTTCAAAAGTACTATGAGAAACTCCTTCAAGTACTTTCAGTGTCAAAACCTATTAGAAAAGAGTTTTGACCTCCCTCATGACCACATAACTTCTTTATTCTCACTAGGGAAGAATTCAACTTCTATAATAATTCCAACTTGGAAGCAATTGCTGACAATCTGCCTCTTCCATATCCTAAAATGGATGATCCTTCTATCCAAAAAGGATAAGGCAGATAATGCCTAAACCTTGGAGTCAACCTCTTCCACCTTCTTCATTTGCTTCAAAAGCCAAAAAAACTCACCACACCACCTTCTCCCACTTCCAAAACCAAAAAGCCACCTGATATCCCAAAACCGAAACCAGCCCTAAAACCAAAACCAAAGCCAGTTACCAAACCAAAACCATCACCTTCTTCCTCATAGCCATTCACTTCCAAACTAAAGAGGAAAGCAAGAATTCCACCTCTTAAGGAACACAAGAAGGCTCTTTATAAGAGAATCACATTATACCATGAGGAATATAGAGCTCAGTTGAACGCAAATATTGAAGCTCTCCTGAAAGGGCTTCCTCCAGTCTTTCTTGAGCTGTTGAATCCAAAATATCTAGAAAGAATTGATATCATTTATGTTCATAGCAATGCACCCATTGCATATACGTATGAACCATCTGTCACAGTTCCAAAGGATCCATTTTTTATCACTCCTCCTCCACCAAAAAGGGCTAGAACATCCAAGACCTCTTCATCTTCTTCTGCACCCAACCATCTTCTTCTGAACCCAAACCACCACTTCCACCTCTGCAAGATGTCTTTTTAAAGACATATTAGAGAAAACCCAAACCTCCACAATAGATCTTCTATAATTTTTTCTTCTTCTTTCTCTGATGTAATACTTTTTGTATTTTCTTTGATGTATCTACATTGTCACTTTTCAATCGTTCAATATATATATATATGCATTTGTTTCACATGATTGCAAATGACCATTAATATTTGTTTTCACCTTTTTGATTATGACAAAAAGAGAGAGAAAAATGTATGACATAAAACTTATGTCATAAAATGTGATGCATTAAAAATTTTTGTTGATATTCATAAAATCTCTATAACAAAATATGCATCAATTCAAGGGGAGCTAATCTAAATTAGCCAATTGAAATTTTTCTGAAATATCTACAAAATAAGTTACATTAGATCTATGATTAGACAAGTTTTGAAAGGTACATTACTCACTATTTTGTTATCATCAAAAAGGGGGATAATGTTGAACCATGTTATCTAGCTTAATTTTGATGACGAACATTCTTAACCAAGTGTGTTTTGATGATGAGCAAAAGCATGAGTGAAACATTAATGTACTAACATCTTATTTTCAAGAATGTTGCAGAAAGTTTAAACAATTCAACTTGAATATAATGACAAAAGGAAGATATGAAGTAAATACTCTTTCAAAATTAAGTATATAAACTTCACATATACTTAATTCAAGAAAATAGAATTTTCGAAGCATTGAAGACATGCTTTGAGTCAAAAGAAGCAACTTCGGAATCACTTCAATGCACTTTGGAAAGGATTAGATTGCTTCGAAAATGTCCTTATGAACTTTGGAGTAAAATAGATATTATTTCGAAATCTACCTAGCATGGCTTGGAGATGTTACAGAGAAGCTTCAGAATTATCTCAACGGACTTTGGAGATAACCTAACAAACTTCAGAAATGTCTAAACAAGCTTTGGACAAGGCACAATGCAACTTCAGAGTGGTTATAGTTCACTTCGAAAAGAATGCAAAGAAACTTCATAGATAATTAGCAAGCTTCGGACAAGTCTGTGAGTAAAAATAGTAAGCTTCAGAAATGTTCAAGCACACTTCGGAATCCTCTTTGTAAGCTTCAAAAATCATCACAAGCACACTTCGGAAAATATTAAAGCATACTTCGGATTCTTTTTCAAAGCTTCGGAGATCTTACAAGTGCGCTTCAAAGATAATCAAGATTGCTTCTGACAAGTCACAACGCCTTTCGGAAATAATCAAGAGAACTTCGGAATTATCAAGAATGCTTCGAAAAAAGCACAAAGAAGCTTCGAACAAGTTGCAGCATGCTTTGTAGAGAGTTAAAAAGCTTTGGAGAAATCATGAATGTTTTAGACAAGTTAGAAGATACTTCGGAAACAACAAGACAAGCTTCGAAGATAATCAGCTATGTCGGAGTAAACAGACATACTTCGGAGAACTTGAAGCCAAGTTTCAGAAAAAGATTCAAAAAATCTTCGGAGATGTTAACCAAGCTTTGAAGATGTTAAGTCATATTTCAGAGATGTTTGAACAGGCTTTGAATCACTTTTCCGAAGACATTATAAGTTCAGAAAATCTGAACTTCTATCTACGAATGAATATCGTAACTGAGTAGGATTAAAATTACTTCTGGAAATATGAAGAAAATAATTCAGATAATCCGAAATCAGTCAAGACACCAACCACTCATCTCTTCGGAACACCTAATATGCAAAGTGAACATTTGGAAAAGTCAACTATAGAAGTAGCAAAACAATACCAGAAGTAGCAAAGTCAGACATCAGGCAAAAGATAACATAAAAAAACATTTTCAAACGTTTGAATGTTTGCCAAGATCAGCAACGAAAAAACTCTCTTTACCTATAAATGAGAGATTTAGAAGCAGAAGAAAACCAACTAGATTGAATATCATTCAAACTTTGCTGATCACATGAAGAGCATTCAAACCTTCCTTCAAAGTTCAACTCCAATGAATACAACTCAGTCAGAGCTCTCCAATTTCAAATCTCTACTCGATCAAGGAGTTTGAATCTTTTACTCTTACTGCTTATTCTTTTACTTAGAATTCTGAATCTTTGTACAAGTCTGTCTAATTAAGAGGCATTTAACTATACACTTTTTTTAGTTTTTAGCAACTTGAGCAGAGTGGTTGGGGTTTGTCTATTGAGATAAGCAAGTAAAAAACTTGCTGAAAGGGTGTAAGTTTGTTGGTGAACTTTGGAAAACCAATAGGTTGTGTAAGTTTCTGGTTAGCTTAAAAAACTAGTAAGTTAGTTGGTGAGTTTGTTATAAAACCAATGTGTAATTGATCAGGTTGATCCAGGTATTAGTGAAACCTGAGCTCAGTAGAGAAGATTGACTCAGAGAAGTGGAGTAGGAACCCAAGAAGGGCTGAACCACTATAAAATTCTTGTGCTGTTTGTTGTGCAATCTATTTTATTTATTCTTGCAACACCATAATCATCTGATTTGGTCCAAAAGTTTTAAAAGCTCAATTCGCCGCCCCCCCCTTTGAGCTACCATTGCATAAGGGACCAACATATGTGAGTGGTTACATGGCATTATTTTAATTACAATGAGGGTTTTATGATCAATTGTAATGTGCTTTCGTATGGTTATATGCCAAGATTAAAAATGAATTAAGCATTGGATGAGAAACATAGGAAAAAGGGGAGAAAAATCACAAATCATAGGGGGCAATAGGGCTAGTGCCATAGCACCCAAATTTAGGGCCACGACGCGGTAAGCCTGTGTGTGGACTTTTTTAAGTTCATTTTTCCCCATTTCATTTCATTTTCTTCCCCACGTCCCAAACCCATGCCCTAAACCCCGTTTAGGCCTAAACCTTTCCCATTTTGCTAGAGTAAAAGATGATTTAGTAGAGAAACATCTAAGCATGCACATAGGGATAGGTTTTGGCCATTTGAACAATGAAAGGAGATGGAATCTCGACATTTGTTGCAACCCATGGTGTGTTCTTGAGGGATTGAAGCCGAAGACATGTTTTATGGTGGAATCCACACCCAAATGGCATGGTAAGTTGGTTTTCTCTCATTTAATTTGTGTTTTATGCATAGCTAGGATTTCATGCTATCAGTGAATAGTAGAATTTGGGAAAAATTCATAGTTATGTGTAGTTGCTATGAGGAAACATGGTTAATTGGTTGATTATTATGTTTATGAAGTGTTTTGGACATAAGAAATCATGATTTCTACTTTGCTAGGATTTTGCCTAATTGGTGAATAGTAATTTTGCCTAATTGTGTAGATTATGTGAATAATCATTGGGAAAATGTATAATTCATTGATTATTGTGTTTTGTGACTTATTGGAAAGTAAGAAACTGAATTTTTGACTATGACCTAAGTGGATATTAGGAAAAGGGTCTTGGTGTATGGTTATGTGAGACATGACTTGGTTGAATGCAAAGTTTATATGAGTGGTTTTTAAGCTATTTAAGTGTTAATCATGTGATATGACGAGGATGTGTGGCTAGAAACGAAATTACCTTGAAACCCTAATGAATGGGATTGAAGATTAGTGGTTTTGAGGTATAATTACTTTTTGTAAAGGAGTAATATTTTTCTATACCATTGCAAATTGTAGAAATTGATAATCAAGCTATAAATAATATATGAGTGATGATGAGGACCACATGTAGATTGAATAGTGATGATTGTAATACATGAAACACATGATTTGGAAATGAGTAAATAGGCATGTAAGTTAAATGGCCTAGGCTAATTCATTGGCTTGAAAGAATTCATTGGAAACGTTGCTTTTGTAAATGAATGGCATTATTGTATGTATAGGGCTACTTAAGTTTGGATGGAAAGCTATGAAGCTTGTGGAGTTATGGAACTCAAGAGGTTGTAAAAGGATTCATCAATGAGGTAAGTAGGCTCTTCTTTGATTGCATGTGATGCTGGATGGGGATAGGAAGTATCTCATTCATTGTATCTGGGTAGGTATGCATCGGTTAGGGATAGTGAATATCCCATGAATTCCTAAATGTTGATGTTTATGTGGTTTTATGAACTAATGAAAGTTAAGGATAGAGAGTATCCCTTGAATTGAAATAATTGGTGTTTGTTTGTAATATGAGCATGTGATTGGAGGGATAGTGAATATCTTTGTATCATTATGTTATTGTTGTGTATGGATGTCTAAATAAAAGAGGATAATGGATATTTCATCATTGGTTGTGAATAAAGTTGATATCTAGTGTGTGATGTGAATGTGGAATTATAGATTGATGATTGGGAGGGATAAAGATTATCCCATGATTGTCCTTATCGTTGTTGTATATGCATGAGTGGGGAATTGGTGGGGATTTTGATTATCCCAAAATCCTTGTTGTGTATATGTGAATGTATATATTGATGGAAGGAGAAACATTCCATGATTAGTATTTGACATAAAGGTTATCAAATGGTATGAGGTTGTGCCTAAATGGCACAGTTATGATTTTGTAATTTGGATGTGTTAATAAGATAAGGTGCCTAGAAGGCACATTTATGACATGTAAATGACCTAGAGTGGCCCAGACTTGATATGATGTGCCTGAATGGCATAACTATAATATGATTTGATGCTCTTGATTGGCGTAGAGGATTGTGTTAGGAAATTGAGGACTTGGACCTCATAGTATGATTGCATTGCTATGTTATTATCCATGTTTTGGTTCCAAACATGCTGTTTTTGTTCATTATTATTTTCAATCCTACTTGCCTACTTAATGAGTTACCCAGACTCATGCCATCTTACTTGAATTTTTAGTTAGCAGGTCAGGTAAAGAATCCCAACTATAGATTGAGATTGACGAACAAGAGTAGAAGACATTTTAATGGTGTGATAACATGTTGGGATTGGAATCAAATGGTATTCTTGTATAATGGTTATTTCATCATGTATTGTATGATTGTAGTTAAAAAGATTCCAAATAATGTAAAAAAGAGCTGTATAGGCATTGTTGAACCAATGGTATATATGGCAAATAACTAAGTTTTGATGATGACCAATAACATATGGGTGAACACTTAGGGTATTAACAATTATGTTCCTAAGTATTGCAGAAACAAATATAAATGATATACATGGAAACAACTGAAATATAGTAGATAGTGTATACACAAAATGCATCAGCAAGTAAAATCCACTAACTGAAAGAGGACAAGAATGCTCAGAAAAAATGACATTGAAACTTTGAAAAGAAGCCACAAAGTATATCTATAGCTATGACATTCAAGCCTTAATGAGTGATCAAATAAATTTCCTATAGATAAAGTCAGTATCAGATAGCATTTACCATAGATAGATTCAAACAAATCATTCTATGAACAAGTCAGATAAACTACTTATACATAATATCTGTCAGCAACATAAAGATAAATTTAGATTGTAGAAGTAGAGAAGAAACGGAGTTGAACTCTGGCAAATGAAGAGCCAAAAATGGAATCAATCAAGCATTTATCTCTCATATAAAGTCTATCTAGAATAGAAGAAAAATAAGGAACTTGTCTATAATCCTCTACAAATAATGTGAAAGATGAAGTAGAGGCGGCATAGCCGCCATAGATGAATAACTTTGTGTGTTATCTTACTCTACAAGTTCGTCTGCCACTTGCAACAGCTAAACCATCAGAAGAACTACTAAGGAAGTGATTCATCTATGCATCTATATGATTCATCTGTTACTTGTAATAGACAAACCAATAGACAAACTACTGGAAAAAGGATTTGTGTATGGCTCATCAATTTGTTATTAATTATGACAGACAAACCAACAGACAAACTAGTTGAAGAACTTTGTTTGAGCCTTGCAAATTCATCTGTAGCTCTTTATAGACAAATCAATAGACAAAGTCATTTTGTCTACTGTGAAGAAGCCTTATCCACACCAACAAGAGTTGTCTGTTACTTACAATAGACAAAGCTACTTCATCTGATGAAAGAAACTTCGTTTGGTGAGAAAACTTTGTTTGATGAATAGTAAAGAGAAGAACTTTGTTTACGCCTCTGCAATTCGTCTTTCACCTACAATAAACAAACTAAAAGATGAAGTAAAATTGCTACAACAATTTCAGACAAATTTAAAAAGACGAAGTTGTCTATCATGTGGATCTACTCAGAGCCAATTTGTCTGTTACTTACAAGAGACAAACTAGGACTTGATCAGACAAAGTCCTTACAAACTATGGTTGAATCTCTATGGCATTTCATGACAAATAGAAGCTACTTGTACTAGACATTGCTGGCTACAATCTTTGATCAAAATTTTATTTGAAACAGATCTTATTAAACACCAGACAAATCGAGCTTAGCTGAAGATGGAAAGAAATTTAAAGGAAAACAATCTTCACTTTAACAAAGATTGCAACTCTCAGAGGTTGTGCCCCTTTCAAGCTTAATGAGCGTCTTTCCAAAATAATGAAAAAGTCAATCATGCAGAAGAGCCTTTATCTAGTGTTTGCCATAATCAGAAAGGCAACTTCTTCAAGGACGGCACTGCAGGCTTTCTAGCTACAATGCCTTTATCAAGAAGACAACTTTTCAATGGGAGAAAGTTTAGAATGGTCTTCATCATTTAGAGAAATCCAACTAACTCCAATGGACAAAAACTTTTAAAGCAATATAAAGATAATGCAGTGTCAACGAAGAAGGTTGAGGAAGCTAAGAGAGAAATGAGAATAGAGCTTAAACGAGTAAACTTTCTCAATTAAACAATGCTGCCTCCTAGATAATCAATCTCCATTACACTGATAGATAAAGAGCTATAAAGATCTATCTTAATAATATTTTTAGAGTATTGATATTTAATGTGCTTCAATGAGTAATCATTATATATGTGCTTAAACTCTGTGCAAATCAACCTAATATAAAAGGCAAAGTAATGTACAAAATGAGTGTTGTAAATCAGCTATATGAGTTTGTGGTGAGCTGAGGAAAAGCACATTGTATGAGTTGTTAGTGAGCTCGGAAAAACTAACAAGTTTCTGAGTGATATTTGAAACTAGTGAGTTTCCTAGTGAGCTTGTGAAAACAAGAAGAGTACTAGGAGCACTATATTTATGCTCTTTGGAGCTGAAATCCAGAAGAGTATTAGGAACACTGATTACACCCCCAAGAGTTGGAATCTAGAAGAGTATAGGGAGCACTAGTGTACTTCCATTATATAGGATATAGTGGAACCCAAGGCACAATGAGTATTGAACATACACTCTTATCTAGCTTGATTTTGATGATGAATATTCTTAATAACCAATTTTGATGATGACCAAAGATACGAGTGAAACATTAAGGTACTAACAATTTATTCTCAAGTATTTGCAGAAATATTTTTAAACTAATCTATGAGAATAAATTTCATGATGCTTAAAGGAAGAAACCAAGTAAATTCTCAAGAAAACTAAGTATATAACTCAAAAATATACTTAAGAGAAAAAAACAAAAATTCATATTCATCAAGGAGTCAACTTCGAAGTCACAATTCTATGCCTTCGGAGTTGGTTAATCTCTTCAGAGACAGGAAAGTATTTCTTCAGAGTCAATATAGCACTTCAGACTCATGAGCTCATAAGCTTTAGAGTTAATAAAAGAAGAAAAACACTTTGGAGGCATAAGTTTAATAACTTCGGAGTGAGCAAAGTTATTTTAGAGTAAGTTAAGTGCTTCGGAACCACGAGTTGAGGAGCTTCGGATTTAGTAAAATTGTGTGAATGCAGGAAAAGTCCTTCAGAGTCAGTACAACTCTTCGGAACCACAAGTTTAATAACTTTGGATTTAGTAGAATTATTTTAAGGCCAAGTCAGATTCTTTGAAAGTCGATAAGACTCTTCAGAATCATAGAGTAAGCACTTCAAAGTTGATAGGCAATTCAGAGTCACTCTTTATGTGATTACTTCAAGTCATAAGATGAACACTTCAAAGAATCTTCAGAATCAGGAGTTATTGGATCCAACCCAAGTTACTAGATATTCATCACTTTGAAAGCACCGAAACTTAACATCGGATCATCCGAAAGTATGGAAATGTCATTTGCTCAAGAGGTATCCAAAATGCAATTTTGGAGGATCCAATATTATAATATTAGAAACTCTGAAACCATGTAAATCAGCTCAACGGTCATAAATTTGAATGTTCTCTTGCATTAATTGATTCTCAGCTACCATAATAGAAAAAGTCAGAAGTTTCATTATAAAAGGGGTTAAGTGAGAATGAAGAAAGAAGAAAATCATTCTAAGAACCAAAAAGAGCAGAGCATTTACTAAGACTTTAAAAAGTTTTTTTTTCCATACTCCATCTCATTCTAAGAAGCATTCAAAGCCATATACACAACCACTTTTAGAGATTGAATCTTACTATTTTTTTGTTATATTTATTGCATTTGAATTTAGTACAAAATCAAGCTGAAAGAGGCATTGTTATTTGTATATATTCATTTATTTCTACATATTTCTGCAAGTTAAGGACTTCCAGACCTCCATTATTTAATGGTGCAAATTATGGATACTGGAAGATGAGAATGAAAAATTTCTGGATTGCCTTAGACTATTAGCTATGAAAACCATCAAAGATGGAATGATTATCCTAAACACTAAAGATAAATGCACTACTGAGGACATTCAAGCAGCTGAAAAAGATGCTAAGGTAAATAACTGCCTTTACTGCACACTTACATCCTCTGGGTTTGACAAGATATCCTCTTGTGATACAACAAAGGAAATCTGGGACAAACTAGAGGTTACACATGAAGGTACAAAACAAGTAAGAGAAACTAAGATAAATCTTCTTGTGCAGGAATACGAAGCATTCAATATGAAGAAGACAGAGTCAATCTTAAACATGTTTGGGAGATTTCAAAAGATAACAAATGGGCTAAAGAATCTAGAAGAAAAGTTTGTAGAGCCCAAGATGGTAAAGAAAATTCTGAGATCCCTATCAAAGCAATAGATGTGCTAAGTGACAGCAATCCAGGAAGCAAAGAATTTAGACATAATGAGCCTAAAAGAGCTCATGGGTTCTCTTATGACTCATTAGGTATTAATGAAGTAGAAAAATATAGAAGAACCTAAGGTAAGAAAGCAATTGCTCTCAAAGTTGAGTTAGAGAATGATGAATTCCAAACTAACACCTCCACAAGTGGAGATGAAGATGAGGAGATGGAAATGATTACAAAAAGATTCAAATCTATGCTAAAGAAGAAAAAGTTTGAAAATAATTCAAGGAACAACTTTGGAAGAAATGACAGAAAGAAAGAAGCACCCACGTGCTATAATTGTGGGAAACCTAGGCACATGAAATTTGACCATCCAGAACAAGATAAGAGACAAAATGATCAGCAAAAGAAGAGGTACAACTCATACTTTGACAGAAAGAATAATAACAACAATAACAATACTAACTACAGAACAATCAGAAAATTCTAGAAGAGAAATAAGGCTCTAGCAGCATGGGAGATGCTAGAGAACATAATAAATGAAAGTGAGAGTGAAGAGGAAGAAGAACATGAAGCACAAATTAGCCAACTCTATCCAAACAAAAGTAGTCAAGATGAACTCTATAAAGGAATTAGCTTCATGGCAATCCATGATGAGCAAGCAAATTCTGATTCTGAAACTCCAAATCATGAAGAAATGTTAGAAGAATTATATTCATATTTCATGATTCTAAAAGACAAGTACAAAGAGACTAAAAAGGAGCTCAAGAGAATTATAAATGAATGCTCCAAAATGAATGAAGAAAATTTCAAGCTCAAAAGTAACTATAACACCAATAGCATACTTGAGCAAGTAGTAGCTGAGAACAATGCTTTGAAAAAGACATTGACCTCCACCTTGTTAAAAATGAAACCAAAAAAAAGAGGTGGACAACAACAACATAGAAAACCAATTGAAATGTGTATAAGAAAATTCAAGCCTAAACACAATATGATTTGGTTCCAAAAATAGTTGCACATGTATTAAATGCAACCCAATTTTCTTTAGTCAAAGTATTTATGCCAAAGAAACAGTAGGTATTAATGTTATCTGCCCCTAACCCACCTGGACTCATTCCCAAATGGGTACTAAAAGTTAAGACTTAACTTTATCTATGCAAATGTGCTTGGAAGCCACAAAGAGCAGCACATGATATATCGATAGTGGTTGCTCAAGGCACATGATAGGGAATAGGGAGCTGTTCATGGAGCTAAAAATTGAATCAAGTAGAACACTAACCTTTGGTGATAATAATAAAGGTAAAGTAGTTGGGATTGGTAAGGGCAGCCAACCACTATCTACTACAATTTTAGATATACTTCTAGTAGAATGATTAAAACATAACCTTCGTAGCGTAAGTCAGTTCTGTGACAAAGGCTACAAAGTTATGTTCGAATCTCAATTTTGTTTTGTATTAAATAAGTTTCAATCAGTTATAGTATCTAGTATAAGACATGGAAACATATATTTGGTTAGTTTTTCTTATATTCAAGCTAAGTGCCTTGTTGTGAATGATAATGAGCCTATGTTGTAGCACAGAAGGTTGGGACATGCCAATAAAAATCTGATTGAAAGATTATATAATAAGGATCTTGTTATTGGTTTACCAAAACTCAAATTTGACAATCAGTTATATGATGCTTGCATGAAAGTTAAGTAAAAGAATCATTTAAGTCAAACAAATAAGTATACACAAACAAACCTCTTCAATTGCTACACATGGATCTAGTTGGACCAACAAGAACTAGAAGCCTTGGAGGGAAACATAATGCATATGTCATTATAGATGACTTTAGTAGATTTACTTGGGTAATGTTTCTAGCATCTAAAGATGAAGCTTTTTTATTCTTTGAAGTATTTACCAAATGTGTATAGAATGAACAAAGCTCTCATATTGTTGCCATAAGGAGTGATCATGGTGGAGAGTTTGAAAACCATAGATTCACTGATTTTTGCAAAAATAATGGAATTCTTCAAACTTTCTCTGCATCATGAACACCCCAACAAAATGGAGTTGTAGAAAAGCAAAATAGATCCTTACAAGAGATGACAAGAATAATGTTGAGTGAATATAGTCTACCATAGTATTTTTGGGCTGAAGCGATGACCACTGCATGCTATGTTATTAAAAGAATATTTGTTAGACCTATACTCAACAAAACTCCATTTGAGTTATACTATGGAAAGAAGCCAAATATTTTTTATTTCCATACTTTTGGTTGTAAATGCTTCATTCTTAACAATGACAAAGAAAACCTTGGAAAATTCGATAGCAAATCTGATCAAGGAATATTTCTTGTTATTCCACTATTAACAAGGCATTTAGAGTGTACAATTTGAGGCTTAAGATTATAGAGGAATCCATCCATGTCAAATTTGATGAGCATACTAACTCAATAAAAGGAACTAGTGATTTTGATAAGGAAACAGACAATCTTCCAACAAGTGTGGAGAAACTAAGGTTACAAGATAAACAAATAAAAGCTCCACTATCAAAGACATCAATGGATGAAGCTGAACTATCCACAACAGAGGTAAATGAGGAAGATAACTCATCTCTTCCCAAAGATTAGAGGTTTATGCATGCTCATCCTGAAAATTAGATAATTGGTGATGTATTCGATAGAGTTAGAACTAGATCATCAGATCACCAAATATGTAACAATTTTGATTTCATTTCACAATTAGAGCCAACTTGCATAGACCAAGCATTAGAAGATGTAAACTAAATTTTAGCTATGCAAGAAGAGTTGGATCAATTTAAAAGAAACGATATGTGGACTATGGTTCCAAGACCAAACCATTAATTTATTATAGAAACAAAATGAGTCTTTAAGAATAAATTAGATGAATCAGGAATTATAGTAAGAAATAAGGCAAGATTAGTTGCAAAGGATATTGTCAAGAGGAAGGTATTGACTTTGAAGAGTCATATGCCCCGATTGCAAGGATTGAAGCCATTAGAATGCTCTTTGAATTTGCATCATATATGAATTTCAAACTATATCAAATGGATGTAAAGAGTGCATTCTTGAATGGTTTCATTAATGAAGAGGTATATGTGGACCAACCCCTTTAGTTTGAAGACCCTCATTGTCTGAATCATGTCTTTAAACTCAAGAAAGCCCTCTATGGTTTGAAACAGGCTCCTTGAGCTTAGTATGAGAGGCTAAGCAAATTTCTGATTGAAAAAGGTTTTCCAAGGGGTAAGGTGGATACTACTCTCTTTATTAAACATGCAAAGAATGACAAACTCATAGTTCAAATTTATATTGATGATATAGTATTTGGTGCAACTAATGAAAACCTTTACTAAGATTTTTCTCAAATAATGCAAGGAGAATTTAAAATGAGCTTGATGGGTGAACTCAACTTCTTCTTGAGACTACAAATCAAATAAGAGAAAGAAGGAATCTTCATCCACCAAGTCAAGTATACAAAAGAACTTCTAAAGAAATTCAACAATGAAGATGGTAAAAGATATGAAACACCAATGAGCACTTCAATAAGATGGACAAAGATGAAAGAGGTAAATCTGTATGTCACAAACTCTATAGAAGCATAATAGGATCATTATTATATTTGACTGCTAATAGACTAGATATAATGTTTAGTGTCTACATGTGTGTTAGATTTCAGTCAGATCCTAAAGAGTCACACCTAATTGCTGTGAAGAGAATCTTTAGATACCTATTAGACACACCAAACCTCGGTTGGTGGTATCCAAAAGGTTCTGATTTCAACTTGGTTAGGTACTTAGATGCGGACTTTGCTGGATATAAAGTGGACAGAAAAAGTACCTTGGGATCATGTCAGTCTCTAAGGAGCATGATCATTTCATGGTTCTCCAAGACTGTTGCATTATAATTGCTGAAGCAGAATATGTAGCAGTAGGCAGTTGCTGTGGTTAGATCCTAAGGATGAAATAATAATTAAGTGATTTTGGCCTTAACTTTAATGATATAACCATAACATGTGACAATACAAGTGTCATAAATCTGATCAAGAATCCAGTTTTGTATTCCAAAACAAAACATATAGAAATTAGGCATCATTTCATTAGAGATCATGTTCAAAACCGTAACATCTATTTAGAATTTTTACCCAATGAAAATTAACTGCAGATATCTTTACCAAGCCTCTTTCAGAAGATAGATTTAATATGCTAAGGAGAGAACTAGGTGTTTTAGATCCAAATGCTAACTTGCAATTAATAGAATATTTATATGATGAAATATTCATTCCTTATTCAATTGAAAATGCTGAAAAGAATAAAATTGAAAATTCAAACATCTCGGAGCCTTCGAAATCATCTCCGAACCCTCCGATGATCGATTTAGATGCCTCTGAAGATTGATCCTGCCTCTGAAATAAAATTTCGGAGCCTCCGAAGCTCATTCCTCTTAAATCACTGATTCAGTGCCTCTGAAAATCGAACATGCTATTTTGAAACCCTAATCGGCGAGTCCAATGATCCATAACTTATTTTTTAAACCCTCAAAACCTCCAAAAACCTACAACCTTCATTTTCTTTCGAGCATCCGATATCTTTCCTCTGAAGAAATTCTCCATTTTCCCTCTCGATTCAAAATCATAAGCCTTCCTTTAAACCTTCTTCAATAGTTATAAATTATCAATTTTTCAAATCTCCACTTCTCTTTGTTACAATGGCAAGAACAAAAAGAACTGAATCAGGCATTAAAAGGAAGGAGAGAGAAGAATCTTTAGAGATGAGTATTTCTATAAGAGTAAGGCGTGAGGATGACACTCTTGAGATAATTTTTCTTAAAAGAGAAACTGCCTGCTCTAGATACCTTCAAAAGTATGAAAGTAAGAAAATTATCAGAGGTAGAGTGTTTAACTTTAAAATATTTGGAGAAATAGCAATGAACTTGGAAGTATGTGATTGGTTTCAATATCAAGGATGGGTTGATTTTCTAAGCTACAAGGAGACATGTTATCCTAGATTAGTGAAAGCCCTAATCAATAACCTAAACTCAAGTACTCAGGAATTATGGATAAGAGAGGTTGAGATAAACCTATCCACTGTTAGCTTGAGAAGAAGCCTCAATCTCCCTGAAATTGAGAGTACAGTGGCCATCAAGCCAAGCAAGATTATTGTTAGACCTAGCAAGAGCTGAAATAGATGCAAAAGAAAATTACTTACATTCCAATCATCTGAATCTAAATCTCAAATTGGCATACACAATAGTGATAAATAATGTATATCCAAGGATAAGAGCCACATACTCCATTTTAGAGAAGGATGCAAAAATATTATGGGCTTTGAAAAATAAGAAGAAAGTTAATCTTGCACAAATTATAGTGGATCATCTGTATTTAGTGAAATCTACAACAAGGTTTCCACTTCCTTATGGGATGATCTTCACAAGAATTCTCAAAGATACAGGAGTAAATCTGTCTGGAGAAAAGAAAGAAGAGTCTAAGGACTCAGACATAATTGATGAAAGAACCTTAAAGAGAATGAGTTTCAAATAGACATCACAAGGCTAGATCAGTGAAAAACTTAGAAGAGTAGAACAACTAAAGAGATCTAGATTAGAAGAACAAGAAGAAGAAAGCCCAATAAGACAGGAGACTCTAGAAATAAGAGAAGAATCTCTCACAAATGAAGTTCAAATAGAAACAGAGAGAGGAGAAGAAGTTTTAAGAGAAGATCTAAGAAATGTCAGAGAACAAGAATAAGAAGAAATATTAAGAGAAGGAAATGAGACAGTAGCAGTAGCAACCAACTCCTTCACACTCATCAGGTCTCCATTCCCAATAAGTCCTTCCCATCAACAATCCACACCAACCACTTCATCAATCCCTACTACTCAACCCATTCCACCTTCTTTGGAAAGTAGACTTGGACGCATTGAAAACCTTTTGTCATCTCTGGCTCTTCAACTTCACAACATTGATCACAAGCTAGAAAACTTTATGTCATCTCTCATCCTTAGAGCTGATAAGATTGATCAAAGACTTGACTCTCTAACTTCACTAGTAGGGTCACTTAGAGGTAAAGCTTATCATCCACATTCTCCATCTCCACCTCACTTCTCTCCAGTCAAAACTCACTCACCCATTTCTTCTCCCACATAATATCCACACTCATCTCCTACAATTCTAGAAGCTGTTCAACCTGATGGTGAACCTACCGAAATTGCTTCTACCTCTCGTCCAACACAATCCCCTTTTGTCCTCCCCAATTTTCCAACCATTGAAATCTCTCCAAATCTGCCAAAAGATTACCTTTCAAATCCATGTAGAGCTATTGTTAGATATGGAAAGTATCTCACTAAAGTAACACTTCCTATCATTCATTTTCTTCCTAAATATTAGGATTGGACTATTGAAGATCTCATTCTATTAAGAGAAATAATTCCCACTCGAATTGAAGAGCTTCCTCCACAATGGACAGAAGCTTCACAATGCAAGAGAGCTCCAACTCCCCCTCCTGCCCCCACACCAGCTGAAAATTGTGATATTCTTCTTTGTATTTATCATCCAATCAAACCCATATTTTATGAATTCAAATCTCAATCAGAAATAAACTCTAACATCTTCAGAATATTTCAATCCCACAATCTTGTTATTCATCTATCAGCACTTCTGTTTCCACAGATCATTGATCAAATTGCTCTATCCAAAATTCAACTGATCCTTGATCCTATTCTCACACCCATAGGCCATAAAATTTACATCCCTCAATTAGAATCTTTTCAAGATATATATAATGAAAAACTTCTTCAGATGCTTCTAGCGTCAAGGCCTCCTAGAACAATATTTTCATCTCCCTTAGGACCTTTCAATAATATTCTTATAACTGAGGAAGAACTCTTGTTCTACTCTGAAGCTAATTTGCAAGCTATTGCTGACAAACTTCAACTTCCTTATCCAAAGCTTGCCGACTCATCACTTCAATATAAAATTTGGGTCAACTATCCCAAACCAGCCTCCTCACCAAACCAAAAACCTCACCTCCTCCAAAAAACAACCAAAAAATAAAAAACTTCACCCTCTCCAAACCAGCTTGAAAACCAAAAACCATAAGAAAAACCACCTCCTATCCCATAACCAAAACCCCTACCCCAAACCTATCTTCTACACCTTCATTGTAGCCATTCTCTTCTAAACCCATGAGAAAGCCAAGCATTCCACCTCCAAAAGAACACAAAAAGGCTCCTCTTTCTCGCATTACCATGTACCATCAAGAATACACTACAAAGATGAAAGCCAACATAGAAGCCCTCTTAAAAGGCACTCATATCTTCTTTCTTGAGTTACTAGATCTAACATTTTGAGAGCGTATTGATTTTATCTATGTCACTGACTGTGGACCTACAGCCTACACTCATGAACCCCCAACTGCAATTCCAAAAGATCCATTATCTCCTCCACTAAAAAGAATCAAGAATACCACTCCTAAACAATCTAAGTCCTCTCCTACACCATCACCCTCTCAACCTAAGCCTCCTCTTCTCCCTCACAAAGAATTCTTTCCTAAAATCTATAAGAGAAAATCTAGACCATTTCATTGATTATGCTGAATCTTCACTTTCATTTCTTTCTTTAAATATCTCTAACTGACATCTCTATGATGTATTATATTTTTTTCTCTTGAAAGTACTCTCTTGCAATTTGTGTTTTTTGTGAGTAATCCACTTTGTATACAATTTTTTTTTATAAATTTCTATAGTTTGTTTCATAACAGGCTATATAAATTTATTTTGTTTCTTTACACCTTTTTGATTATGAAAAAAGGGGGAGAAAATGTAGTGAAATGTAGTACACCCATTCAGGGGGACTTGCACTAAGTTAATAGAAATTCATTATATATCAAACAAGCATTTAGCCACTTTAAATTCATTATTGGATAGTTTTGAAAGATATATCACTCAATGTTTTGTCATCATCAAAAAGGGGGAGAATGTTGAACATATACTCTTATGCATCTTGATTTTGATGATGAACATTCTTAACCAACCATGTTTTGATGATGAGCAAAGACATGAGTGAAACATTAAGGTACTAACAATTTATTCTCAAGTATTTGCAAAAATATTTTCAAACTAATCTATGAGAATAAATTTCATCATGCTTAAAGGAAGAAACCAAGTAAATGCTTAAGAAAACTAAGTATATAACTCAAAATTATTCTTAAGAGAAGAAAATAGAAATTCAGATTCATCAAGCAGTCAACTTTGGAGTCACAATTCTACCCCTTCAGAGTTGGTTAATCTCTTCAGAGATAGGAAAGTATTTCTTTAGAGCCAATATATCACTTTAGAGTCATGATCTCACAAGTTTTAAAGTTAATAAAAGAAGATAAACACTTTGGATACACAAGTATAATAACTTCAGAGTTAGCAAATTTTTTTTGGAGTCAATTAAGTGCTTCGGAACCACAAGCTCATGCGCTTTGGAGTCAGTAAAATTGTTTGAATCCAACAGAAGTTCTTCAAACTCAGTAGAGCACTTTGGAACAACAAGTTTAATAACTTCTAATTTAGTAGAATTGCTTTGGAGCCAAGTCAGATTCTTCAAAAGTTGATAAGACTCTTCGGAATCATAGAACAAGCACTTCAGAGTCGATAGGCACTTCAGAGCCACTCTTTGTGTGATTGCTTCGGAGTCATAAGATAAATACTTTGGAGAATCTTTGAAATCAAGACTTATTGGATCTGACCCAAGTTACTGGATATGCATCACTTTGGAAGCACTAAAACTTAGCATTGGAGCATCTGAAAGTATGACAACATCATTTGTGCAAGAGGTATCCAAAATGCAATTTTGGAGGATCCGATATTACAATATTAGAAACTCCAAAACCACTTAAATCAGCTCAATGGTCATAATTTTGAACGTTCTCTTGCATTAAATGATTCTCAGCTACCATAGCAGAAAAAGTTAGAAGTTTCAATATAAAAAGAGTTAAGTGAGAACGAAGAAAGAAGAAGATCATTCTGAGAAATAAAAAGAGCAGAGCATTTACTAAGACTTTAAAAGTTTTTCTTCTACAAGTTCAACTCTACTACATCTCATTCCAAGAAGCATTCAAAGCCATTTACTCAACCACTTATGGAGATTGAATATTACTATTTTATTGTTATATTTATTTCTTCTGAACTTCGTATAAATCAGCCTATTAGAGGCATCAATATTTGTACACATTCATTTATTTTTGGACATTTCTGCAAGTCAAGGACTTGCCTCTGAGTATTGTAACCAAGTAGGATACTTTCTTAGAATTTGTAAAAGTTAGTTGGTGAGCTTGGAAACCAACAAGTGTATTTGTTTGATTAGAATGGTGCTAATAAAAGAAGGTGTTAGTGGAACCTAAGTTTAGCAAAAAAGGCTAACTAAGAGAAGTAGAGTGGGAACCCAATTGAAGGGCCAAACCACTATAAAAATTCCTATCTAAGTGTATCGTGCTCGTCCTTCCGTTCTCATCTTTGTACTATAGATCATATCTGGTCAAAAAATTTTAAAGACTCAATTCACTCCCCCCCCCACTTGAGTCATCATCTGAACGGGACCAACAATGAGTATGTGCTCTTGGAAGAATGGATGTATGGACGGGGTTCCAGAACCACTATAAAAATCATTGTGTGTATTGTCTACTTGATTACTTAGCATGATATTATCACATACATCATCACAAACACACGATAACTTGCTTAAAAAGAGAATAGCTAAGGAAAGCAGAATTTGTGCATAAAGAAGACATCATAATAGTGCAAACAACTATGAAAATCACATATGCATTATAATATCATTTCTGCTTAGTACATTAATTTTTATTTGACCATAATTTTTAGATGCTCAATTCACTCCTCCCCTATTGAGCTATCTACTACATGGACCAACAAGCGACTATCTTGAGCTATCTCATGTTTGTAGATTTGTTTGAAGCCACCTAATTCGTCTAAAACTCTCAACATTAGACTCGATAAAAACCTCTCTTTTGACTTTGTCTCAGACTCACCTTTCGCATTCATTATTAGCAACAAAAATTCCATATTCAGAAGAATGCGATTCAAATTTTTACTGCTTCCTTCTTCACTCCTCATCTTCCTGGCACCACTGTTCATTTGGTTATCTCACTACCAAGAACCTTCAAGCTCTCCCTCATTAAAACCCTAAACCTCGACTGATGAAGATGGAAAACTCAAGAACTGCAGAGATGACTCCAGCATCTACATCCGGGAGAAGAATAAATAGAGAAGAATCAAAAGAGATGCATCCACCTCACAAACTAAGGAATCAAAGAAATAGGCTTCTCAAGGTAACATTTTGAAATGATGAACAAAGTTACCATGAGTTTATAAGCAAGTATGATAAAAGAAAAGTATTGAAAGGAAAGGTTATTGATTCTGACTTCTTCAAAGAAATGAAGATGGAACTATGTAGTTGGATAAACGTCCAGGGGTGGAATGAATTCAAGAGTTGTAAAGACAAGTGTTATTCGAGAATGGTGAAAATACTTCTTTGTAACTATGATCCTAAGATGAAAAAGTCCTAGATTAGAGACAAGGAAATAAATATGTCTCTTGAATGCATCAGAGAATGCTTAAATCTCCCCTTGATTAAAATGCAGACATTTGAATGGCCAACACCCAGAAAAGAGTTATTTTCACAGATAACAGGAGCAACCATTGGGGATGAAGTAAGAAGTCTAAATCCCAAGAGTCCAAATATGAATCTAAGACTTGCACATAATATACAAAGCAACAATGTATATCCCAAGATTGGATGTAGGGAAAACATTTCCAAAAGAGATGCAAGGATTCTATGGGCATTGAAATGTAAGAAGAAGCTAGATCTAGCCAAACTCATACCTGAATAGCTTCATCAAGTCAAATCATCAACAAGACTTCCTCTGTCCTATGGAATGGCAATGAGCAAAATATTAAGAAAGGCAAAAGTGGATTTATCACATGAAGTACCAGATAAATTCAAGTACTCGATCATGATTGATAAGGTGACACTAAAAAGAATGGGAATATCCATATCATCATGTAGTATACTCACTGAGGAAGCAAAAAAGCTAGGACAACCAAAAAGAGTGAGAGAAGAAGAAGAAGAAGTAGAAAGCTTTGAATCAGTTAGAGAAGAAAGGGAGGAAACCCTCTCAACAACAACAGAAGGAGTCAACTCATACATATAAACTGATGAAATAAGTAGAGAAGCTGTCACAGAATAATTTGTGACTAAAATGGTAGATGAGATGATACAAGATTATTTCTCTGATAAAGAAAGAACAATAATGGAAAATAATGATCCTGCATCTTGTATCTGTATAGCAGGGAGGGTAAGAGATGGAGAAGAAAGATTAGAGCCCCATATACATTCAATAGAAGCAGAGGCCGCCGCTGCACCATTTCCACCTCACAATCCAAATTCATTCAGACCAACTTATTCATCTCCATCAAGTTATCTGACTCCACAAGACCTAGAGAGAACACTCATCAATATTGAAACATTCTTTTTAGCTCTCAATATTAGTATGGATTCAATGGATCAAAAACTAGACATTCTAATCTCCTCAACTAAATCCATCAGAGGTCAAACATAATCATCTCAATCCTCTGCACAATTTTCTCCAGCTCATAAAGTCAGATCTGTTTCATGAATCAGGTCTACCCATTCCTCCACTACACCTTCACTCTTTAACTCTCATCACTCACCTTTTATTCACATAACTAAGAATTCTTCAACATTTGCATCTTCCTCACTTTAATCTCCATCTGAGTCAGTTGAAGTACTCCCTGATTTAGAAATACCTCTCCCTCAAATTCTTAAATCTATAAAGCCCACCGTAAAGAAAAACACTCATCCTTCTTCAATTGTCCCCTATAGTGCTACTCATCTTCATCCTTCCATTACTAGAACTAGGAAATTCACTACTACGTCTTCCATTCATCCACATAGAGATGTTCTCATGACAAAAGCACCTCTACATTCCATTCAAATAGAAAAATCCTATCTTCCTACTACAAAAGATCCTTGAGAATTTGTACCCCTTGATATCTCTATTCCACAACCAATAAAACTTAGTAAGAAGATAATATTAACAAAAGAAGAAATTGAGCACAAATAAAGAATAAATTAACATGCTCACTCTGAATTGAAAGCACAAAAGGAGGATTTAAGTTATTTGGGTCTTCCATTCCCACACTTTGATGACCCTGAATTCAACAAAATCAATATTGACATCATCAAAAGGCCTATTCCTAAAGGCTTTAAGATAGAACTTCCAAACATAGATTAATTTGTTGATAACTTCATAATAAATTTCCAAGGACCATCATCATCATCATCCACCCGAACTCCTCCTCAAACAAATAATACTATATTTTTTAAGTCAACTTCAAGGGTATCACCTCATGCTTTTATTGAAGCATCTGATCCCAATCTGTTCTATCTTCCATACGATGTATATTGATGGTGCAGGTTCATGCAAATTGATGCATATTTTGCTAACTTACCTTCACATTTTCTTGAATTTGATAATCCAACTATTTTGAAAGGTTAAGGGTAAATGAACCTAAAAGAGTTGTTTCCACAAATCCTGGGATTTTCTCATCCATCCTAGAAATTTCTTCCTCTAGCACTTCTTCTTCTAAGTCAACATCTCCTTCCCTTGCTTTGCCCAATCCTCCTCCTTCCTCAAGATTCAAAATTTCAATTATCGAATCCAAGAAATCCATTTTTAAACCTTCAAAAGTTGATGTTTCCTCAGAGAATTATAGATATATTGATCCTATTATCATAGGTCACACTCTATATAAAAGAGGATGACAACAAATGCCAAAGCCACTCCTCAAGGAAAGCCTCTTCCTTATCCATATTTAGTAGATCCTGAATTTCAACTTTGACTCAAGGTTATCAATTATAAGGAAAGCACCATACAACCTAAGGATAATGTCTAATCTACTAAATACATTATATTTTGATTTTGTTTATATATTGTACATTCACTTTGAACATCAATGCAGTACATAGTTTTTAATTCCTCAATTTATTGCTTAAATTATGTTGCATCTCTCTTGCACTTTGCCTTTTTGATTTTGACAAAAGGGGGAGAAATATAGTGAAACTTGAGTGAAAATTAGAACAATACAGAATAAAATATGGTATCCACTCAAGGGGAGCCACATGAGCTAAACATAGTGCAGTAAGTTAGGGGGAGCCAAATTACAATTATCCTTGCTTAAATCTCTCATGGATTCACACTTATAAATATTTTTACTCTCATTAAAGGTATTTCACTCAAATTTTTTGTCATCATCAAAAGGGGGAGAATGTTGAATTAAATGGTATATATGTAAATGGTATATATGGTAAACAACTAAGTTTTGATGATGAGCAACAACAAATGAGTGAACACTTGTGATACTGATAGTTGTGTTCCTAAGTATTGCAGAAAAAAATATAAATGATGTACGCAAAAACAATTCAAATAGAGTGGACAACATATATAGAGAATGCATCAGTAAGTAAAATCTACTAGCCAAAAGAGGACAAGAATGCTCAGAAAAAATGGCACTAAAATTTTACAAAGAAGCCACAAAGTATGTCTATAGCTATGATATTCAAGCCTTAATAAGTGATCAAATAAATCTCCTACAGATAAAATTAGTATCAAATAGCATCTGCCTCAGATAGATTTAGACAAATTAGTCCATGAACAAGTCAGATAAATTGCTTATACACAACATCTGTCTGCAACACAAAGACAAATTTAGATTGCAGAAGCAAAGATGAAACGAAGCTGAACTTAGACAAATGAAGATCCAAAATAGAGTCAAATCAATCAAGCATTTGTCTCTTGTATAAATTCTATTTGGATCAAAAGAAGAACAAGGAACTTGTCTACAATCGTCTACAGATAATATAGAAGATCAAGTAGAAGCGGCACAACGACCATAGATGAATAACTTTGTCTGCCATCTTAATTTGCAAGTTTGTCTGCCACTAGCAATAGACAACCCAACAGATGAACACCTAAGGAATGATTCATCTATGCATCTATATGATTCCTCTGTTACTTGTAACAAATGAACTGCACAAAAACAGATTTGTCTGTGGCTCGTCAATTTGTCTATTACTTACAATAGACAAGCCAACAAATGAACCAGTTGAAGAACTTCGTTTGAGCCTTACAAATTCGTCTGCAGCTCTTTACAGAAAAATCGATCGATAAATTCATTTCATCTGCTATGAAGAAGCCTTGTCCATGCTAACAAGAGTTGTCTATTATTTACGAAAGACAAACCGACAGACAAAGCTACTTTGTCTAATTAAAGAAACTTCGTCTGGTGAGAAAACTTCATCTAATGACCATTAAAGACAAGAACTTCGTCTGTGCCTCTGCAATTCATCTTTCACCTACAATAGATAAATTAGAAGATGAAGTAAAATTGTTACAATGATCTCAGAACAATTTACAAAGATGAAGTTGTCTATCATGTGAATCTACTCATAGCCAATTTGTCTGTTACTTATAAAAGATAAACTAGGACTTGATCAGACTAAGTTCTTAGACAAACTATGGCTAAATCTCTATAGCATATCATGACAAGAAGAAGCTACTAATACTAGACATTACTGGTTGCACTCTTTGGTCATACTTTTATTTGAAGCAGATCTTATTAAACACAAGAAAATTTGAGCTAAGCTGAAGATGGAAAGAAATTCAAAGGAAAATAGTCTTCACTTTGACAAATATTACAACTCCCAAAGTTTGCATCTTTTCAGGCTTAAGGGGCATCTTTCAAAAATAATGAAAGAGTCAGTCATGTAGAAGAGTCTTTATTCGGTGTTTTCTATACCTGGAAAGGTATCTTCTTCAAGGACGGCGCTGTAGGCTTTCCAACTACAACAAGTTTATCAAGAAGACAACTTTTCAACTAGAGAAAGTTTCGAATGGTCTTCAACATTTAGAGAAAGCCAACTAACTCTAATGGACAAAAATTTCTTAAGCAATATAAAGGTAGTGAGTGTCAACAAAGAAGGTTGAGGAAGCTGAGAGAGAGATGAGAATAAAGCTTAAACAAGTAACCTCACCCAATTAAACAATGCTTCCTCTTAGCTAATCAATCTCCAATACACTAATAGATGAAGAGCCATAGAGATCTATCTTAATCATATTTCTGGAGTATTGATATCTAATGTGCTTCAACGAGTAGTCATTATATCAGTGCTTAAACTCTATACAAATCAGCCTAATATAAGAGGCAAAGTAATGTGCAAAACGAGTGTTGTAAATCAACTATATGAGTTTGTGGTGAGCCTGGGAAAACCACACCATATGAGTTCTTGGTGTTTATGGTAAAACCAACAAGTTTGTGGGTGATCTTCATAACTAGTGAGTTTCCTAGAAAACAAGAAGAGTGTTGGGAGTACTATGTTTATGCCCCCTAGAATTAGAATCCATAAGAGTGTTGGGAACACTGTTTACACCCCCCTAGAGCTAGAATTTAAAACAATGCTAGGAGCACTAGTGTATTTCTATTATATGGGATATAGTGGAACCCAAGGCATAATGAGTATGTGCTCTTGTAAGAGTGAATGTAGGGACAAAGTTCCTGAACCACTATAAAAATCATTATGTATTGTCTACATGATTACTTAGCATGATATTATCACATACATCATCACACAAACATGATAACTTACTTAAAAAGAGAATAGCTAAGGAAACCAGAATCTGTGCATAAAGCAGACATCATAATAGCGTGAACAACTATGAAAATCATATATGCATTAAATATCTTTTCCGCTTAGCACATTAATTTTTATTTGGCCATAATTTTTATATGCTCAATTCACTCCTCCCCTATTGAGCTATCTACTACATGGACCAACAAGTGACTATCTTAAGCTATCTCATGTTTGTAGGTTTGTTTGAAGCCACCTAATTCGCCTGAAACTCTCGAGGTTAGACTCGATAAAAACCCCTCTTTTGACTTTATCTCAGACTCACCTCTCGCATTCATTATTGGTGATAAAAGTTTCATATTTAGAAGAATGCGATTCAAATTTTTACTACTTCCTTCTTCACTTCTCATCTTCTTGGCGCCACTATTCATTTGGTTATCTCACTACCAAGAACCTTCAAGCTCTCCCACATTAAAACCCTAAATCTCGACTAACGAAGATGGAAAACTCAGGAACTGCAGAGATGACTCCAGCATCTACATCCAGGAGAAAAAGAAACAAAGAATAATCAAAAGAGATGCATCCACCTCACAAACTAAGGAACTAAGGAATCAAAGAAATAAGCTTCTCGAGGTAACATTTTAAAATGATGAACAAAGTTACCATAAGTTTATAAGCAAGTATGATAAAAGAAAAGTATTGAAAGGAAAGGTTATTGATTTTGACTTCTTCAAAAAATGAAGATGGAACTATGTAGTTGGATAAACTTCTAGGGGTGGAACGAATTCATGAGTTGTAAAGACAAGTGTTATTCGAGAATGGTGAAAATACTTCTTTGCAACTATGATCCTAAGATGAAAAAGTCCTAGATTAGAGACAAGAAAATAAATATGACTCCTGAAAGCATCAAAAATGCTTAAATCTCCCCTTGATTGAAATGCAGGCATTTGAACGGCCAACACCCAGAAAAGAGTTATTTTCACAGATAACAGGAACAACCATTAGGGATTATGTAAGAAGTCTAAATCCCAAGAGTCTAAATGTGAATTTGAGACTTACACACAATATACTAAGCAACAATGTATATCCCAAGATTGGAAGTAGGATAACATTTCCAAAAGAGATGCAAGGATTCTATGAGCATTGAAATATAAGAAGAAACTAGATCTAGCCAAACTCATGTCTGAATAGCTTCATCAAGTTAAATCATCAGCAAGACATCCTTTAACCTATGTAATGGCAATGACCAAAATATTAAGAAAGACAAAAGTGGATTTATCACATGAAGTACTACATAAATTCAAGTACTCAAACATGATTGATAAGGAGACATTAAAAAGAATGGGAATATCCAGATCATTAGGTGGTATACTCATTGAGAAGGCAAAAAGGCCAGGACAATCACAAAGAGTGAGAGAAGAAGAAGAAGAAGAAGAAGAAGAAGAAAAAAGGAGAAAGGTTTGAATTAGTCAAGGAAGAAAGGGAGGAAACCCTTTCAACAGTAGCAGAAGGAGTCAACTCATACATGCAAACTGATGAAATAAGTAGAGAAGCTGTCATAGAAAAATTTGTGACTAAAATGGTAGACGAGCTGATACAAGATTATTTCTCTATTAAAGAAAGAACAAGAATGCAAAATGAAGATCCTACATCTTGTGTCAAAATAGAAGGAAGGGTAAGAGATAAAGAAGAAAGATCAAAGGACCATATACATTCAATAGAAGAAGAGGCAGCAGCTATACCATCTCCACCTCACAGTTCAAATTCATTCAGACCAACTCATTCATCTCCACCAACTCATCTGACTCCATAAGACCTAGAGAGAACACTCATCAATATTGAAACATTCTTTTCAACTCTCAATATTAGTATGGATTCAATGGATCAAAAACTAGATACTCTAATCTCCATAGCTAAATCCATCAGAGGTTAAACACAATTATCTTAATTCTCTCTACAATTTTCTCCAATGCATAAAGTCAGACCTGTTTCACCAATCAGGTCCAAACATTCCTCAACTACACCTTCATTCTCTAACTCTCATCACTCACCTTCTATTTAAAAAAGTCATAATTCTTCAACATCCATGTCTTCCTCACTTTAATCTCCATCTGAGTCAGTTGAAGCACTCTCTGATTTAGAAATACCTCTCCCTCAAATTCTTAAATCTATAAAAATCACCTTGAAGAAAAACACTCATCCTTCATCAAGTGTCCCTCATAATGCTACTCATCCTAATCCTTCTGTTACTAGAACTAGAAAATTCACTCCTAAGTCTTCCATTCCTCCACATAGAGATGTTGTCACAACAAAAGCTCCTTTACATTCTTTTCAAATAGAAAAATCCTATCTTCCTACTACAAAAGATCCTCAAGAATTTGTATCTCCTAATATCTCTATTCCAAAACCAATAAAACTTAGCAAGAGTATAAAATTAACAAAAGAAGAAATTGAGCATAAACAAAGAATAAATGAATGTGCTTACTCTAATTTGAAAGCATGAAAGGAGGGTTTTAGTTATTTGGATATTCTATTCCCACAATTTGATAACCCTAAATTCATAAAACTCAATATTGACATCATCAAAAGGCCTCCTCCTAAAGACTTCAAGCTAGAACTTCCAAAAATAGATGAATTAGTTGATAACTTCATACTAAATTTTCAGGTTGCATCATCATCATCATCCACCCCAACTCCTCTTCAAACAAATAATCCTATATTTTTTAAGTCAACTTCAATGGTGTCACCTCGCGCTATTCTTGAAGCATTTGATCCTAATCTATTCAATCTTTCATGCTATGTCTATCGATAGTGCAGGTTCATGTAGATTAATGCATATTTTGCTAACTTACCTTCACCCTTTCTTGAATTTGATAATCTAGACTATTTTGAAAGGTTAAGGGTAAATGAACCTTAAATTGTTTCCACAAAATCTAGGATTTCCCCATCCATCCTAACAATTTCTTCCTCCAACACCTCTTCTTCTAAGTCAACACCTCCTTCCTTTGCTTTACACAATCCTCCACCTTCCTAAAGATTTAAAATTCTAATCTCCAAATCCAAGGAATCCATTTTTAAACCTTCAAAAGTTGATGATCCCTCAGAGAATTATAGATATATTGATCTTATTCCCATACATCACACTCTATACAAAAGAAGGATGACAGCAAATGCTAAAGCCACTACTCAAGAAAAGCCTCTTCCTTATCCATTTTTAGCAAATCCTAAATTTTCTACTTCTACACAAGGTTGTCAACTACAAGGAAGCACTGTACAACCTAAGGATGATGTCTAATGTCCTGAATACATTATAGTTTGATTTTGTTTATATCTTTTACATTCACTTTGGACATCAATGTAGTATACAGTTTCTAATTTTTCAATTTATTGCTTAAATTATGCTCCATCTCTCTTGCGCTTTACCTCTTTGATTTTGACAAAAAAGGGGAGAAATATAGTGAAACTTGAGTGAAAATTAGAATAATACAGAATAAAATATAGTATCTACTCAGGGGGAGCCACATGAGCTAAAAATAGTACACTAAGTCAGGGGGAGACATAATACAATTATCCTTACTTAAATCTCCTATGTATTCACACTTATGAATATTTTTAGTCTCTTGATAGGTAATCCACTCAAATATTTTATCTTCATCAAAAAGGGGGAGAACATTGAACCAAATGACATATATGGAAAACAACTAAGTTTTGATGATGAGCAACAACATATGAGTGAACACTTATGGTATTGATAGTTGTGTTCCTAAGTATTGTAAAAATAGAAATAAATGATGTACATGAAAATAACTTAAATGCAGTGGATAGCGTATATAGAGAATGCATCAGCAAGTAAAATCTACTAACCAAAAGAGGACAAGAATGCTCAGAAAAAATGACACTGAAACTTTGAAAAGAAGCCACAAAGTATGTCTATAGCTATGACGTTCAAGCCTCATTGAGTGATCGAATAAATCTCCTATAGATAAAGTCAGTATCAGATAGCATCTGCCTTAGACATATTCAAACAAATCATTCCAGGAATAAGTCAGATAAACTACTTATGCATAACATCTATCAGCAATACATAGACAAATTCAGGTTGCAGAAGTAGAGATAAAATGAAGCTGAACTTAGACAAATGAATATTCAAAAATGGAGTCAAATCAATCAAACATTTGTCTCTCAGATAAATTCTATTTGGAACAAAAGAAGAATAAGGAACTTGTCTGCAATCCTCTACAGATAATTTAGAAGGTGAAGTAGAAGCGGCACAATGGCCACAGATGAATAACTTTGTTTGCCATCTTAATCTGCAAGTTTGTCTGCCACTTGCAATAGACAAACCGTCAAATAAATAACTGAAATAATGATTCATCTATGAATCTATATGATTCATCTGTTACTTATAACAGATAAACCAATAGATGAACTGCTTGAAAATGGATTTATCTGCAGCTCGTCAATTCATCTATTACTTACTATAGACAAACTAACAGATGAACTACTTGAAGAACTTTGTCTGAGCCTTGCAAATTTGTCTGCAGCTCTTTATAGACAAATCAATCAACAAATCATTTCATCTGCTGTGGAGAAGCCTTGTCTATTCTAATAAGAGTTGTCTGTTACTTACAAAAGATAAACCCACAGATAAAGCTACTTCATTTGATGAAAGAAACTTTGACTGGTGAGAAAACTTTGTCTGATGACCAACAAAGAGAAGAACTTCATTTGAGCCTATGCAATTCGTCTTTCACCTACAACAGACAAACTAGAAGTTGAAGTAAAATTGCTACAATGATCTCAGACAAATTTTCAAAGATGAAGTTGTCTATCATGTGGATCTACTTAGAGCCAATTTGTCTGTTATTTATAAGAGACAAACTAGTACTTGATCAGACATTGTCCTTAGACAAATTATGGTTAAATCTCTATGGCATATCATGACGAGTTAAAGCTACTTGTACCAGACATTACTAGCTGCATTCTTTGGTCAAACTTTTATTCAAACCAGATCTTATTAAATACCAAATAAATCGAGTTTAGCTGAAGATGGAAAGAAATTCAAAGGAAAATAGTCTTCACTCTGACAAATATTGCAACTCCCAGAAAGGGCATCCCTTCAAGCTTAATGGGCATCTTTCCAAAATAATGAAAGAGTCGGTCATGCAGAAGTGTCTTTATCTAGTGATTGCCATAACCAGAAAGGCATCTTATTCAAGGACAATGCTAAAGGCTTTCTAACTACAATGAGTTTATCAAGAAGATAAGTTTTCAATAGGAAAAAGCTCAGAACAATCTTCAACATTTAGAGAAAGCTAACTAACTCCAATAGATAGAAATTTTTGAAGTATTATAAAGGTAGTGAGTGTCAATGAAGAAGATTGAGGAAGCTGAGAGAAAAATGAGAATAGAGCTTAAACGAGTAACCTCTCTCAATTAAACAATGCTTCCTCCTAGATAATCAATCTCCATAATGCTAATAGAATATGAGCCATAAAGATCTATCTTAATCATATTTATGGAGTATTGATATCTAATGTGCTTCAATGAGTAATTATTATATATGTGCTTAAACTCTATACAAATTAGCCTAATATATGAGACAAAGTAATGTGTAAAAATGAGTGTTATAAATCAACTATATGAGGTTATGATGAGCTCAAGAAAACCCATGGTCTGAGTTGTTGGGGAGCTCATGAAAATCAGAGGAGTGTTGGGAGCACTATGTTTATGCCCCCTGGAGTTGGAATCTAAAAGAGTGTTAGGAACACTATTTATGTCCTCTAAAGTTGGAATCTAGAAGAGTGCTGGGAGAACTAGTGTATTTCCGTTATATGGGATATAGTGGAACCCAAGGCACAATGAGTATGTGCTCTTGGAAGAGTGGATGTAGGAGCAAGGTTCCCAAACCACTGTAAAAATTGTTATGTGTATTGTCTGCTTGATTACTTTACTTAGCATGATATTATCACATACATCATCACACACATGATAACTTGTTAAAAAGAGAATAGCTAAGAAAAGCAAAATCTTTGCATAAAGCAAACATCATAATAGTGTGAACAATTATGAAAATCTTATATGTATTATAATATCATTTCTTCTTAGCACATTAATTTTTATTTGGCCATAATTTTTATATGCTCAATTCACCCCTCCCCTCTTGAGTTATCTACTACATGGGATGAATAGGCATGCCATAGAAATTTAACTAGGATATTGTGTATGGGTGATATGATCCTAGTGAGGTGTATTATCATCATGATTCAGTTTTGATCTTTAGCACATAGCTATGGGTGAGTTGGGCTGTCGTGGATGTATGTTTTATGATTTATGTCATTACTTTTGATCATTGTAATTATAATTGTATATGATAAATAATTGTATAGTTATATAACCTAATATTTCAAGGTAGACTTTGTTAGATTTTTGGCAAAATTTTCCCTTAGAAATGGGGAAAATGATAGGTAATAGTAAAATGCATAATCCCCAGGGGTGGAGCGTGACACACTTATCACCCCCAGACAGATGGACAAACTAAATGAGTGAATAGACAACTAGAACATACGTTGAGAGCATGTGTACTTGAGTGGGGTGGATCAAGGGCTAAGTACTTGGCATTAGCAGAGTTTGCATACAATAACATTTATCGTTCGAGTATTTAGATGGCACCATTTGAGGCATTGTATGGCAGGAAATGTGGGTCACTATTGCATTGGGATGAAGTGGGAGAGAGTATGTTACCTGGCCCACAAATAATAGCTGACATAGTGGATAAGGTGTCACAAATTTGAAAGAAGCTTCAGATGGCACAATCATGTCAAAAGATTTATGCTAATACTTGGAGGCGTGATTTGGAATTTCAGGTGAGGGACAAAGTATTCTTGAAAGTGTCTTCTATGAAGGGAGTGGTACGATTTTACATTAAGGGCAAGCAGAGCCCTAGATAAATCAAACCATATGAGATACTAGAACGGATTAGTAAGATAGCATACAGATTGGCATTGCCACCATTTATGAGTGAAGTGCATGTTGTAAAAAGAAGCAACTCAAGAACAAGGCGATCTGACTTGTGAAAGTCCAATGGAGTAATTACAATGAAGATGAGGCTACTTGGGAGCTAGAGGAAGCAATGTAGGATAAATATCCTTACTTGTGTATTGTAGTCTAAAGTTTCAAGGGTGAAACTTGTTGTAAGAGGGGTGGAATGTGATGCCCCAGGGTTTGAGGTAATGAATAACTTTATTACATGAGTTGCTTGAAATAGTTGCAAGAAAATTTGAATGAGGTTGGGAAAGATTGGTAATGTTATGTAGTAGATTGATGTTTACTTCTACGGCTAAATCTCTCTTAATTAATGGGATGAATTGCAATTAAATTGATTGATTAATGGTGCTATTTTTGTGTCATGATGATTGGTAGGAAATCATGTTAAGTTGATGCTCAATTGAATTTGGAAAATTAAGCAAATTGTTGTCAAATTTTGTTTGAAACATGAGTTACATGTTGCTGAATTTTGGTGCATTCATTGTGTTAAATTACTATTTAATTTAAGCATGATCAAGGGTGATTAGTGTGATGTTTAAGCATGGAAATTGATGATGTAAATTATTGCCAAAGTGGACATGAATAGAGGCATAAGATGTGACATGTTGCTATGTGATTTTTGGTATTTTTGGTAATTTCACCATTCTGGAATAGTTTTAGTATTTTAATCATAACTTCCTCGTACGAACATAGAATTAAGTGATTCATTTTGAATTAGTCAGATAATTTTAAGGTATACAACTTTTATCTTGACTACGTTTTCTAAGTAAGCTTCTAGTTTGAGTCTTGGGGCCTGAAATTGACGCCTCTTTAATTGGAGATAGTTGTAGTGTTTTGGCTATAACATTTTCATATGAACTCAAAATTTGGTGATTCTTGATTTGTTAGGAAGATAATAACAAAGGATATAACCCTTGTGTTGACTACTATTGGTGAATAATTCTACATATGTACTATAAATTGCTTCCAAGTTAATTGTAGTGCAAAGAGGGATAATTAGTGAGGGAAATTTAGATGTTAATTGATGATCAAGTATCTACCCATGATTGATCCATATTGATCGCAAAAAATTATGTAAATTAGGTTCATATATTGATGCTTAATTGAGACATGAATGGAGGTATATTATGCATGGTGTTGCTATCCAAATTGTAATTTGATTTAATCCCAAAATAATGTTGTAATCAATTGAAAATTATGAATGCAAGTGTGAAAGCATTATTGAATTTCTAATTCATCTTGGGCATCAATTGAAGAGTCCAATTTGGGCATATTGCTAGATTTCTAATTTGGGATTATGCATCAATTAGAGCTTCTGAATAATAGGTGTGCAAGCTATAGGTGATATGAACGAGATCCTAAATATTCTTTCCCTAAGTCACGCAAATACATCTTTTTATCCTCTCCTTCTCAATACAAACAACCCATATTCCTCCTATTGAACCAAATGGTATATGTGGCAAACAGTCAAGTTTTGATGATGAGCAACAACATATGAGTAAACAATTAAGGTACTCACAATTTTGTTCTTAAATATTGCAGAAATAAATATAAATGATATACAGGGAAACAACTCAAATATAATGGACAATGTATACAAGGAATATATTAAGGGCAAGATCCACTAAATTGGAAAGAAGGCAAGAGTGGTCAGAAAAAGAATGGCACTGAAACTTTAAAATGAGCTCAAAATCCGTAAAGCATATCTAAAGTCATGTCGTCTAGTCCTTTATAAGCGTCCAAATATAATTCAATCAGCTAGTCCATGCACTTAGAGATACACTTCAATCAAAGGATATATCTAGTAGCAGAAATATTATAGGGCACTTTGAATGAAGCTTCAATTATTGTGGAAATCTTCTACAAACAAAGTCAGTCTCAGACAACACTTGCCTCAGCTAGATTCGAACAAATCGTTCCTCATCTCTTAACATGGCTAAGTTAGATAAACTCATTCTATACAACATCTATCTGTGACCAAAAGACAAAATTAGATAGTAGAAGCATAGCCTAGCCTTGGATGAATCAATAACATCTATGAACGAAATCAGAACTAAAGGGGTCATTCGTCTCTACACTCGAAATGAAGTCTTAATTTGTCCTAGACTATCTTAAAAACAAAGTAAGAAAGTTATAGAGTTGACAAACAAAGTAAAAACACTGTAGCATACCCAGACAAAGTGGACTTTATCGCTTGACCAAATTTGTCCCAGAATATCTGCATACAAAGCAAGAGTATTACAGAATCCCCAAACAAATCTCCACAGATGAAGTAAGCTCCACTGCATAACTAAATTTGTTTGGAACTAACTCCTGATGAAGTAAAAGTGCCATAGTGGACTCGGACGAATATCCATAGACAAAGTAGCTGCTCGGACAAAGAAGTCGACTAAACCACACAAGCAAATTTGTTTGTAACTTACTACGGACAAACCAAAAGACTAGTTGCTTCGTTTGAAGGACAACTAAATTGGAACTTCATCCACACCATAAAGAGTTGTCTGTAACTTACCATAGATGAATTAAAAGATGAAGCTGGCTGCACTCTCTACACAAATTCTCTCACAGACAAATCATTTTAACTCTAAACAAAATAGATAATCTCAAAATGGAAAGAAATTCAAATGAAAGAAGCTTTGTTTCTATCAAAGATTTTGTCCTCAAAGGCTATGTCCTTTCAAGTTTAATGAGCATCTTTCCAAAAGAATGAAAGAGTCAGCTATACAGTATGTTCTCATCCAATGTTTGCCAAAATTGAAAATGCATATTCTTAAAGGTTGGCACTACAATCTTTCCAGCTAATACAAATTAATATGAAGATGACTTTTTAAAAGAAGAAAAATTAGAATGGTCTTCAACATTAAATGAAATTCATCTGCCATCAACAAGTGAATATTCAAAATCAGTATAAAGGCAATGTAGAGACAATGAAGAAGAGTAGAGGAAGAATAGAGAAAGAAAGAGAGAAACGAAAAGGAAAAAGCACTAAATCAAGTAACCTAAATAAAGGAAAGACTTCCTCGAAGATATTCAATCTACATCAAGTTGAAAGTCAATGTGCTTAGAAGAGTGATCATTATCATCAATCTTCTGTAGTATTGATATCCATTGCACCGCATTGAGTATTCAATTCATTTGTACTTATTTGTGTCCAAATCAGCATAGCATAGAGGCAAATTAGGCTACAATGTTATTGTAGTTTATCTGCATTATGAGTTTGTGGTAGGCTCGAAAAACCACATTGTATGAGTTGTTGGTGAGCTTTAGAAAATCATCAAGTTTGCTGGTGATCTTATAAACCAGTGAGTTTCCTGGTGAGCTTAGGAAAACCAAAAGAGTGTTGGGAGCACTGTGTTTATACCCCCGGGAGCTGAAATCCAGAAGAGTGTTGGAAACACTAGTTTATGCGCCTTGGAAATGGAATCCAAAAGAGTGTTGGGAACACCAATTTACACCCCCTAGAGTTGGAGTCTCGAAGAGTGCTGGGAGCACTAGATATGCTACCTAGAGCTAGAATCTAGAAGAGTGCTGGGAGCACTAGTGTATTCCATTATGAATGATAGTGGATCCCAAGGCACTAGGAGAGTATGCTCTCGTAATAGTGGAGTAGGGAGCTTGCCCGAACCATTATAAAAATCTATTGTGTCATGTGCTGCTTGATTTAACCTCTATTCCTTTACAGTGCAATAATTTTTATTTCGCCATAATTTTTATCTACTCAATTCGCCCCTCCCCTCTTGAGCTACTGACCGTATGGGACCAACACCTCCTTCTTCTCAATGCCAATCAGCAACCTTCATCCTCCATTAATTTTCCTCCATCAAAACTAAGTGGGTAGCAAGATTATTCCATCAATTAAATCAAGTGGACAACAACTGTTGGAAGTGTAGACAACAACTGTTGGAAGTGGATAACAATATTCTCTTATTTTACAACTTGAAAGGTGAGTTTAATTCCAATGTTTTGATTTATTTTAGCATGGGAA
Organism: Pouteria campechiana; assembly: GCA_036873735.1. Taxonomy (NCBI): domain Eukaryota; kingdom Viridiplantae; phylum Streptophyta; class Magnoliopsida; order Ericales; family Sapotaceae; genus Pouteria; species Pouteria campechiana. The sequence continues at coordinate 2,640 of JAYJMB010004777.1, read as the reverse complement.
ATCATGATCTATAAGAGCTCTAAGATGTGGGGGGAATTAATTAGGGATTTGTGCAATTAAGGTTTCCATTGGGGATGAAATTCGTAGGTGTCATGGAACCCTAGAAAAAGGGTTGAATTGAGATGAATTGAATGAGAATTTCATGTAAAATTAAGAGAAAATAATATTAGAATAAAAAACCTTAATTAATTTCATGAAATATGTGAAATTTAGGACTATTTACTTAATTAAAGTTGTGATGAATGTGATGCATGAATTTAATAAAGATTTTTGTATTGTACATGTTGAGATTAATGTGAATTTACATTGGTATGAAGAATTAAATTAAAAATCATGAAATTAGGGGCTATTTACTTTAAGGAGATCATGAGAAATATGGTAATTAGAGTGATTATTACCTTAAAAGAAGATGTATAAAGTGTAGAAACATTGGATTGGTAAATGGGAATGGAAACCCCTAAAATTGGACTTGGTTAGGGTTATAAAAGTGAAAGGGATGTTTATTTGTATAATTGTGGTATGTAAACAATTAAATATGTTATGTCATGATGAATGTAGGGTTGTGAGACTTGATTGAGGGATTGGATTGGTTTGGTTGCTTGGCATAGAAAGAAGAAAACCGGATTTGCGAAGAATTGAGGTAAATAGATTTTGAAATGAATTTTAATGATATTTTGAATGGTTGGGGATAATGATTATACCATTGTTTAATTTTTGAGCATGGTTGTTTTGGTCATTTACGTATGATGTTTCATATGATTTTGTTGGAATGAGTGGTTTGGAAAAATCTTGTATTTTGTGGTAAAATTTGAGATTTAGAAGTTGTTTTCTCTACACTTGTATTTTGGTGATGAGAGGAATATGGTAACTCATATTATTATGAATGTGTGATATGATATGATGGCATGGTATGGTATGGTCACATGGGAGTTATGTACCCCATGTTGTGATATGGATGTATGGGAGTTGGGGTCCCCATGTTATGATATGAGTATATGGGAGTTGTGTACCCCATGTTGTAATATGGATGTAAGGGAGTTGTGTACCCCATAATGTCATATGGTTGTGACTTGTGTTGTGCGTGGAGAGCAGACGATTGAGCATGCTAGATTATGGAACTTATTGATTGTTTGTGTGATGTTTTGGTTATTGACTTAATTGACTTTATCGTTGTTTTTCGTTAATCTATTTACTGAGTTTGCCCAGCACTCACTCTATTGTTTTATATGTTTTTAGATGTCAGAGTAGATGATTGAGCCCAATCAGGGTTGGTGCTCAGGAAGGGCAGTAGGAGCAAAGCTTAGACAAATGGCAAAATTCTTGAAATCGTAGTTGAGACATTTTCCATTTATTTTTGTTATTGTGGAACCTCTAAATTGTATTAGACAAGTGATGTAATCAATTTATCTAGATGACTTGAGACTCATTCCACTTATGTTGAGATTAGAGTTTAGTTCAGAGTTATGTGCTATTGATCATTACCTTGGGAATTCTAATTGATTATGGGAATTTGTGGGTGTGTGAGTATGTATGTGTACATATGGGAAAAACATGACAAGTGATTATGCAAGTTGATAATCTCATAGTTCAGGGAAGACTCTACTGGTATGTTAGTCAAATCCTTTACTGGGATATGAGTGCAGTACCCAAAAATGAGGGTACTATAGTAGCTCAGCATTTTGCTGTCCTTGTTAAGTAATGCATCTTATAACAGCATTGCGGCTCAGCATTTTGCTGCCCCCTGCAATGCAGCATGTTTTGAATTGGAGCCGCGACTTAGCTTCCTGCTAGCCAAATTTTGCTCTTGCTCAGTTATTACTTTCCATTCACTATCTTGGAAATTCCTTAGCTTCTTTTCTCCATGTTTAGTTCCATCTTTGTAATGTCCTATAAACACACAAAAACTATATAAACTTCTCAAAAAATTCCCAAGAATTAAAGAATGATAGGCTTGGATAGTACTTAATATAAGTGAATAAAATTCACTTCTCAAGAATTTGAGTTAACTGGGGTTAAAGAAAGAAAATTTCATAATCCAAATACATTCCTTCCCTTTTAGGTTAAGCCGGACCATAGGGACCAACAAGTGGTATCAGAGTGAGCTACATAAACAATTATAGTGATCTAAATGGCTAACCTAGTATTGGCATCCTGTATGTTTATTGAGGGACACTCCACCACCCAAATTTCATATTTTGATGGAATAAATGTTTCCCAATGGAAGAGGAGGATGGAAATGTCTTATGGCCAATGATGTTGAGTTGTGGAAGACTATTTTTATTGGCACTATTGAGGATGAAGAGAGAGCAAGGCAAGAAAATGTTGGGGTGATGAATGCATTGCTTCATGCTCTCTGTTCTACCATATGCAAGTATGTCTTATCTTCTAAAATTACAAAAGGAAATTTTGGACAAGCTAAAGATAATTTTTGAAGGGAAAATTGAATCGCACTCAAATGAAATTAATCCCACTATAAAGATTGAATTAGATACAGGAAACAAGGGGGCCACCCAGCGTTACACAATGCAACCAACTGGGCGAGGGGCATCCAGCGTTCCTTCGCGCAACCGAATATGCAGGGGCACCCTGCATCACCTATTGGTCTTGGGGGAGTCGATCCGCACGCGGCCATGGGCGACC
>JAYJMB010004776.1:0-12638 GCA_036873735.1 Pouteria campechiana | reverse complement strand
CTCCCTCCCTCACCCAGGCGATGTGGGATATACATCCACCCCTCCTCAGGGCTGCCATGTCCTCATGGCACACACCCACGAAGACTGTTGGGAGTCGGCTCTGATACCAACTGTAACAACCAAGGGCTCCAGTGGGATATTGTCCGCTTTGGCATAGGGCGCCCACTCATGGCACTCCCCACCCTCATGGTTTTGTCCCGAACAAATGAGCCCATCATGTGCCCCGCCAAAACGGGTCACACCTTCACAACCGAGCCCCACATATTTAGCCCAAGACTCCCTCCCTCACCCAAGCAATGTGGGATATACATCCACCCCTCCTCAGGGCTGCCATGTCCTCATGGCACACACCCCCGCAGACTATTGGGGGTCGGCTCTGATACCAACTGTAATAACCCGGGGCTCCAGTGCGATATTGTCCACTTTGGCATAGGGCGCCCTAGGGCCAAAGAGGACAATAGCACATGGGTGCCCCATTGGGGGTACATGACGGGCCTGCCACTATGCCATGGTTGTGTATGTGTGTGTGGACAAATCCTTGAGGTCTAGGGAGTGGCCGTGACTGGGCGCCCTATGCCAAAGCGAACAATATTGCACTGGCACCCCGGGTTGTTACAGTGTGATAGACTTCGTTTACCCAAGGCTCTCCTCTGTGAACTTCTCTATCAATCCTATGCTCCAAATATATTATTTTAGTGGATGTGATAGATCCTTGTAGCTCTTCTCATCTCCTCTACTGGACTCATCTGTCACTCAAAATCTTAGTAACACTTTACTAGTTTGTTGTCATCAAAACTACATACCTAGATAAAATGATATAGAATATGACACATGGCCTTTAGTTCCAGACATGAGGCCTAGTCCTGAAAAAAATTTGATTAGCATAAGAAAGACCTCCCCACTGTAGTATGGTAAATGTAAATCATTTATTAACCTTTCTTTCCAACTTAAAATTTGTACAAATGGAATTATAATCACTAATTTTCTATTTGAGCCAAATTAAGTCCATCAATATACACACACTTTATTTCATAAATTTGATGAAAACATATAAAATCCATATTTGAGAAATATAATGACGTAATGCTTATGTGGGTTATGTCATTTGAAAACAGATATGGTTTTTTAATCTACAAAAATGACCAATGTCATTATTTATTATTTATAACATTAAATTTTATTATAATACAAGAAAAAGGGGTTTGAGTTTTATTGATAAGATATATGGGATCTACTTTCCGATTGTGTTGTGTTAAACCTTTATCTTGTGGCCCTAAAAAATGCCCCAAAAATTTCCGTTTCTACTTTTGATTTTTCATCACATGAAGCCTCCTTTAGTTAACATTAGTAGAAATGCAGGACATGGATTTGTAAAATTGATAAATTACTACCTTAGTATGTTTTTTTAATTGATAAAATTATTTTTATAATAGAGAAATGAAATCATTGAAAAGGTTAAGACAATTACTTGATAAAGTCAAGGTATGAAAGGGAGATCCCTATCACCAAATAGCATGTTTATAATTATCAATTTTACTTTTACAAATATTTAGTGCAATTACACTACGGATGATGTTAATAGCATCCAAAGACAGTAATGAGATTAACAACTAGAGAATGATAGTACCAATGATGGCTATTAGACAAAAGCTCGTATTGTAGTCCAAAAAATAAATTGTTCATGTATATGACACATGAATTGAAGTGTTCTGTTTGAGAGGATATCCTATAAATAAAAGAGGAAAGGATAATTGAAAATTGTTATTTGTGGAAGGTGTGTCTATGTTGTAACACAAATCCAAGTAAGTCTTGGATTGCATAGTTGCACGAGTGAATGGATAAGTCATATTCCTAATAGGACTCATATACCCAAAGATGCTCCCTCTCTCTGTATATTCTCTATTGTTATTTCTTGGAGAATCCATCAGTTCTAATCCTTAGGTATTTGGAATGTGTAAATGGTGGGAGACTCTGATAGCCGAGCCATAGAGCGAAGAAAAGCCTTATAAGGCAACTTGATCAGATCCTGAAATCTTGCATTTCTGCATAATAAGATATATGGTTTATCTTCAATTATCTATGTGATAATTTTCTACAATGGTAACAGAGCATTTCTTGTATTTTCTTTCACCCAAAAGTCATACATAAAATTCTTTTTTTGGTTCTAGATTGATAATTTTTAATCCTTAGAAAGATAAATTTATGCTAAAGGGGTTAAAATTTAGAAAATAATATTCATTTATTTATCGCTATTAAATATTGAGATGAGATTTAGCATGATGTGTTCATGTAAATTATTTATATTTTTTAATTTGTTGTAGAAAATAATGAAATTAATCAAAACCCTAGAAATTCTTAAAATCCCAAATTTTTTTTCAAAATATTAGAAAATAAAGAATTAAAAAAAGGTTATACATGGATAAAATTTGTTGGAAATATGTGAGAATGTACATATCAAAAATGTCCCAATTCACATTAGAAACAATATTACAATGACTACTGTTGAACATACATCATGGATTTACGCAGTGGATATATTTTTGATCACATCATGCGTGTGTGGCATGTACCATTAATCCAATCTCATGTTACTAGGATATTATTATCCTATGCCAATCATATGGATGCTTGAAGTTATTGCCAAAAGTGTATAAAGCACATCTAGTGTTTGTTAGGATTATTGTGTATGATTTTGATAATAACAAAACTTATATTAAGACTTGATTTATGCTAAGTTTAAAAATCTTAAATTGTGGACATTGATGCTTGAAATCTATGCAAGTTTAAATTATTATGCAAGAATGTACACAAGTTGTCTACATGATTAAAGGAAAAATTGCTATGATCCATGTTGCATTTAACCTTGTTTATCATTTTGTAATATGTTGGATCATATATATATTTGCATGAATAAAGACATTGTGCTTCATAAAGTTATCATGTTACATTTAAGAAAGGAATTATGCTTGAATGAAGATGCTATATTTGAAAATAAAAATTAATTAAGATATGAACGGATGAAAACTTTCAAGTGCTTAGAGTGCAAGAATAGTTCAAAGATAACAGAAATTTCAGAATGTGCACAAAATCCTCTTATCACATTTTAGAAGGATTGATTGCCGAAGTTGAAGATTACACTTCTAAAGAAATGGTAGAGGAAAACAAAGCTTATGGGTCACATCAGTTATTTTTCTATCTGAAATATAGTACAATCCAAAGAGACAACTCAGAAAAAAATGAAGCAAAGGCATAAGATGAAGATGAATCTCATAAGCAAAAGCATTTGTTTAAAAATTGACTCAGATCAAAAAACATATCAACCAGTTTTGTATGCAACCTAAAGTTTGTCCAAAATTAACCTCAGACAAAAGCAGAGCAAGAAGACTTCGTCTAACTTTGCTCAACCAAGCGAAGCTAAAAAATGAAAGTAAACATCATTTGAATCATATCTGTCCAGCTTCATCCATATCATCATAATTTTTTAAAATCAACTATGGACAATGTAACTATCCAGATAGAGTAAGTTGAAAGAAAAGACTATGTTCGAAATTAACCTCAAAAGAATGCAAATAGATAGAATGAATTAGAAGTCGTGCTTTTGTCTGTAATCAACATAAGAGTGATTATCAATCAATCCGAAGTAGTAAACTGCATCTGAGCTCTTACTTTCACCATGCAGAATCGTTTAGTCACCATTTTCGATAATAAGTGCTTTAGGCTTTCTAGTTATATACATATAATTAGAAGTAATGCATTCCAATGGGAGAAAACTTTAAATGGTCTTCTACATTCAATGCTACTCAACGTTCAAGATTTTGAAGATCTACTTAAAGAGAAATGTTGAGGCATTTAAAAAGAGTTGAATAAGTAGGTGATTGAGCTAAAAGTCCTCAAATCATTTCAACCTAAGGCCAAGAGCATTAACCTTCACATACTCAAATCAAGAGCTTAAATCTTCCAATCTCCATTCAAGGCCTATTTCTTTACAACATAAGGGAAGAGCTTCTGTATCAAAAAGATCAACATTTCAAGTCTTCCCCAACACTCAACAAGAAAACACATTCAAAGTGTAATTTTACTTTTCTATTTTATCTATGTTTATGCTCTCTAGAGCTAGAATCCAGAAGAGTGTAGAGGCACTGAGTTTATGTCCTCTAGAGCTAATCTTGAAGACTATTTGGTTCACTAGTTTATGCCCCCTAGAGCTGAAATCCAGAAGAGTGCTTGCTGTACTAGTTTATGCCCCTTGGAGCTAGAATCTAGAAGAGTGTTTGGTGCACTAGTTTATGCCCCCTAGAGATAATCTAGAGGAGTGTAGTGGTATTGTTTTTAAACTCCTTAGAGCTGGAATTTGGAAGAGTGCGCGGTGCACTATTGTTATCCATTATAAGAGACATAGTGGAACCCAAGGCACTAGAGGAGACTATTCTTGGAAGAGTGTAGTAGAGTAGTTGGCTTGAACCACTATATATCATGTGTGCTATTTGTGTTTATTTTACTTTAATGCATTTATATTTTTATCATTTACTTCATCTCAATTTGCACAGAAGCACGAAAAGGAGGGAATTTGATCTTAGATGGGTTAAGTTATAAATTTTTATAAACCTAACTCACCCCTCACCTCTTATCATACTAAAGGGACCAATAAGTGGTATCAAAGCTAGATAGATAAATAATTCTAGTGATCTATTTGGCTAACCCAATCATGTCATCCTCCATGTTTATCAAAGGATATTACACCTCCCAACTTCCATATTTTAATGAAATAAGTTTTACTCAATGGAAGATGAGATTGGAAGTATACCTAATGGCCAATGACCTGAAGCTATGGAAAATCATTTTTATTGGCATACATGAGGATGAAGAGAGAGTAAGGCAAACAATTGTTAAGGCTATGAATGCCCTACTACATGCTCTTTGCCCCATCATCTGTAAACACATCTTAACCTGTAAAAATGAAGGAGAAATATTGGACCCGTTAAAGGCATTTTCTAAGGGGTAAAAATAATTTGCTACATGTTGAAACTAATCCTCCTATTGAGTTGGACATGAGTACAGGAAAACACAAAGAAAATGAAGAACACAAAGAAGAGCAGCAAAAAAAAAAGATAATATTTCTGTGGGAGTACAAGAAATGAAGACCACAGATTAAGGGGCACCAATGTTAAGAAGAGATTGAGATTCAAAAAGAAAAAGAACTTTAAGCTGAAGAAAAAGAGGAACAACCTTTTAAAGAAAATGAAAAGGAGAAAAATGAGGAATGTGCATATAATGTCAATGCAAAAGAATCCTCATGGGTTGAGGGGGAGCAACCTTAAGGGTAACGAGATGATAAAGAAGATGAAGGAAATAAGATTGATCAAGCTCCGTCAAGAGACATTTGGATTTTTGACATCAGATGAAGGAGAATAAATTCAAATAAGTCAAAGTTTAGGAAGATAAGGTAAGTGTAGGTATGAAACTCAATCCTAATTTTTTTTATTTTATATATCATAAGTTGCATTTAGAATCTCATTAATTGTTTGTCATTAATATAGTTTCATTTGTACATTTATAGAATTTCAATGTTTAACTTACAATATGAAAACCTGAATCTAATTAAATACATGATAAAAAATGAAACATAAAGAGTAAATATAAAAATGAAGGACTATGCTCAAACTAATTAAAATATTGTTGATGAAAAATGGGTAAATTTAGCATAAAAATACTTGAAGCTTTCATAAAAGTTAGTTTTCAATTTCATAATGTAATTCATAAATATGTTAGAATTCAATAATAACTATAACTAGAACAGAGTGTTTGTCTTGATTTGCATTGGTTAAAAAAGAATCTGCTTTAATTCTTAATAAATCTGACTTAATAAAGATGAAAACTAATAAAACTTAGATACTACATTTATAAAACTTAGAAAAATCTTCACATTAGAAGCAAACAATCTAAGTTATGAATGATCTGTTAAAGATGACGAAATGCACATTATTCTTATGGACAGTCTAGATTTTCCAAAATGCATACTATTCTGTGATTGAAGGGAATTGCACTAATTAAATTGTTACATAAAGTTTACATTTGCTTGATTCTGCTAATGAAGAAAAGTGCAAGAATTTTCTAAGTATATGTAGGAAAAGCTTGAAATTAACATATAGAAGAAGAAGAGTGATGAGAAATCAAGATCATCTACTTAGTTTACAACTTCAAGCTGAAGAAAGAATTTCATGCGTTAAATTGAGAAGTCAAGATTGGCATCATAAAGTATGAGATCAAATTGCAAAATATGAGAAAATGGTGACAAAGGATACAAGTCTACCACACTTGACATATATTTGATTAATGCAATGAAACACATGCATTACATTGTTATATATTCTTGATGATTTTAATCAATATTTGACTAGCATGAATCTGAATGAATATGAGTTTATTGATTGGAACTAAATTGTATAGAAAATTTAAAATTGATTCAAATCTTAATATCAACAACCCTAAGGCATAAGTCATGCATGGCTGGGAAGCTTCACAGCTTAAGGTCTCGAATAGGAATTCCATTCCTAGTCATTCCTTCTATAATTATCATTAAGACTTAAATCCTTGAAATGAAAATAATTAAAATAATAACTTGAATCTTAAGTAAATGCTTATGATCATGTCATGTATCATTCCTATAACTCATAACTATGATGCATGTAAAAATATACTTAAGCTTAAACCATGAAACAAGAAAATTCAAATCATAAATGTTTAGTATGTTGGATATTCAAGATGGCAAAGTGCTTTAAATATGATGATGAGTTTAACAATATGCCAAAATTGATTGCATTGACACAAGATTGAAATAAAAAAATAGCAAATGCTATGGGGATAAAATTGGTTAGACATTGAAAATTAGAAATGTTTAGGAAAATTTGTTTCTAGGAGCAATACTGCTAGGCCTCTAGGTGCCCACATCCCCAGGCGCCTGGTCTAGAACCACCTGGTGTTTTAAACAGATTTATTTGGCACATCTATTCAAGTTCATTCCTATGACCTAAAATAACATATGCTTGTGATTCAAAATCTTCCATAGAGGTCATTTTCTTAGATTTCCCTCATTTCTATTCCACTCCTAATGGCACCAAAAATTGTAGTTGTTGAAGCCCATAGAGGTGTTAAAAAACCTAAAACTCAAAGAGGAGCTTCAACTGCTCAACAATCTTCATTCAAGAGTTCTAAAAGAAGACCTCTTAATGTAGCTAGTGAATCCTCAAGTAATCCCTCTCCCTTCACGATGAAAAGGATTAAAAGAGAAGATAAAGAGAAGGTTAGTAAATATGAAGAAGGGGTAAAACCATTTGATTAGAAATTCCTTCCAAAAGAAATAGATGGAAGAAAGGTTCCCACTACCAAGTTTGAACCCCGTGACTTACCTGCATATTATTTTGGAGTAAAAGATAAGAAGTTCAAGTTCTATACATCGATTCTAGGTAGACCAGTGCATATTCAGAAAAAGGTTGATTTGGGCTTTCTTGTTAAATTTAAATCTAATATTCATGCCATGATGAATTGTCAATGATGGACTAAGTTGATGGACTATGAGGCACCAGTTTATAAAAAAACTAATCATCATTTTCTATTTCAATTAGAAACCAAGCAGTTACAATCCATGGTAAAGGGAGTAAAGATCAATTTTTGAACACATATGTTGTCTCTAGAAGAACATTTAGAAAAGATTTTGGGTGTACCAACTATTGAGGATGAGGATGGACTAAGGAAAGAAGAAATATTCAACAAACTGTCCACAGGCACTAAATGTATATCTGATAACACTACATGAGAAATAAATGTTAGTGTGAATGCATGATTTTGATGAAAAATAAAACTTGATTAAGTTGTACTAATGAATATTCATCAAGTGATTAAGTATAAAGAAATAGGTTGCAGAAGCATAAAAATGTGCAAATGAAGTTTAACATTTCAGAAGAAATAGGAGAAGGAAATAGAAGATTTGAATCTTGTTGATAGTTAGACCATCAAATAAATGAAAAGCTCAAGAAAAGATAAAGAAATAGATTGATTGTCCATGCCATAAAGACTTGTCCAAAGTATGTCACATTGACTACCCAGACAAAGCAAAAGTTTATTTGTCCGCAGTGTGAAGTTCATCTGAAGCTTCAAGACAAATGCCTCAAACAGATGCATAAAGCTATAGACAAACCAAAATAAAGAGGAACTACATCCAAAGACTCAAGGCAGATGCCTCGAACAAATACGGAAGAAAAATTCAAGCTTTAGACAAAGTAGAATGAAGAAACTTCATTTGATCAAGAATGGATAAGCAAAGTTTGTCCAAATTTAACTTTGAACAAAGTAACAGTTCAATGAGATTTGTTCAAAACTTACTTTGGGTGAGTGGGATGAAGCGCAGGAGAGACTTAATCAACCAAATTTGACTAAACTTAATGTATTCTTCCCAAAATAATGAATTAGTCTGTGCTGCAGACATTTCCTTGCCAATGCATTTCCAAAGTAGAAATTTATCTTCTGACTTGAGGTAAGAATGGTACTGCAGGCATTTCAACTAATGGGAATTAATAGAGAATGATGATTTAAAAATAACTAGTTAGAAATTATTCTACAATTAATGGAGGTCACCTACCACCAATGGCTGAAATTCAAAATTGATATAAATGGAGTAAAGCTAGATGAAAGAGAGAATTTTTTTGAGAAGAAGAAAAACTGACTGCTTAATCCTTCCTGAGCTACAACCTTCATTCATCTTTTAGATAAGCTGAGAGCCTTTGCACTTAATCCTTCTGCATCAATTCTGATAGGCTTCCAACTACTTTCTAAGAAGATCATTTACCTCTACATTTAAAGCTTCAAACTCTTCCCTAAGCTTACAGTGAGATATTTGTAAAAGTGTGCTTAAATTTTTACATCCTTATATCCTTGTAATTGCCTTGAGTTAGTAAGTGTTAACTAAGCTAAAGAAGAGCTATGACTATCTGAGTGTGGATAAAAACTACCATGTTTATGCTGCCTAGAACTGGAATTGAAAAGAGTATTGTGAACATTGGTTTATGCCCCCTAGAGTTGGAATCTAGAAGGGTGCTCGGGGCACTATGTCTGCCCCCTAGAGCTGAAATCTAGAAGAGTGTTAGAAGTACTATGTAAGCCTCCTAGAGATGATTTGGAAGAGTTCTAGGAGCATTATTGTGTTTTTGCTATAGTGAGATAGTAGAACCAAAGACACTAAGTGGAAAGTGTGCTTGGAAGAGTGGAGTAGGGATGATTGCCCGAACCACATTAGAAATACCTGCATCTTATTTACTTGTGTGATTATTGTTAGAATGACTTGCTTGCTAGAGAGATGTTATATCTCAAAAGGGGTTAGAAAAAGTTTTAAATTTTTAATTTACTCCTCCCCTCTTGGGTATTTACCTTCCTTAAGGGACCAACACTAAGACCTCACCATTGAACTAAGAATGCTTAGGAAAGTACTGGAGAATATGTTTATACCTAAGCTAGGAGGAACTAAGCAAGTGATAGAAAATGAGGTTAAAAAACTATGGAAAATTTACACTTATCAAAGAGTTAGCCTCCCAAACCTCATGTTTACTACATTTGGATACATGCCACAAAGAGCTGATCATGTCGTGCCATATGGTGTGCGTTTGACAGCGATTTTTGAGCACTTTCATATTTCACTAGATGGAAATTCAACTCTACATATGTCCACACTCAAAAAGGACTATGTAGGAGCTAATATTTTGAAAAGAATGGGAATCAAATTCTTAGATTAAGTGGTAGAAATGAATAAAAAGAATGAGACACAAATGGAAGAAAATGAAAGTGAAGAAGAGGAAATGGAAGAAAGTGTTGGTATGGAAAGTCCCATGGAAGAGCACCACTCTTCACCATTTATGGATTCATTTGATGATACCATTCACAGATCACCTGCATTATTATCACTTGAAGTGAAGGAATTGAGAAAAAAAAGTAGGAAAACTAAGGAAGACATAGGAAAGGATAGAAAAGAAGATATATACTGTCATTACACAATTAGGGAATGCTTAGCCTACATTCACAAGTGATCCTACTCCACCCACTGTTGTAGCTCCCACTGCTCAAGATCCAAAGGATTAGAACTTTAGCTTTTATCTTGGGAGTTAACAGTGTTAAAAAGACAAGATAATTATTTTATATGCTCTGAATTTTTTTTGAAGCAAAATAAGAGTTCAAGGTTCATAATTGTTTCATAGATGATTGCATCCTTACCTCTGTATTATGATTTTGATGAAAAATGATTAATGATTGTTTTTGTTTGAATATTACCTAGAACTTCATAAAGGAAATCCCTCATATCAAATTGAAGTTCTGTTCTCAAACTAGAATTAGAGATATTGTCCAAAATTCCTTTGCCTAAAATATCTTTGTTTGAAAACCATCATATTGTTTGAAAATTTTAAAATCTAAAAAAGTCTTTCCCAAGGTGATGCATTGTTTCTAATTTAACTTAAATCACATATGTGAATCTCATGACCAGATGTTGTTTGTATAATGAATCTACATGTATCTGTCACGATGAATTTTTAGTAGGCAGTTATAATTTCAAATCTTTAATCGTAAACACCTAATGTTTGAATGTTGCCTATAACATGGGAGTGCCTCTCTATAAAAACATTCACCACGGCAATGTCTATTTTTCTGATTGTCATGACCCACCTTCTGAGGCGAGACTTATCATTTTGCACTGTATTTTCACCTCGAATTTGCCCACTTTTAGGGTAGGGTGCTTGAGTCCCATTGTGGAACTAGACTAATTTCTATAGAAAAATGGACAAAGTATCCCCTAAATTATTAGGGACTAACCTATACAATCATTTATCAAATATAAAAAAATGCAATATAATTTCAAAAAATATCCAACCATATACCCACAGCCCAAGATCTGGGTAGAATTATGATGGCAATCTAATCCTTAAAATCCAATACAAATTGATTATTAAATCATTAAGACATGTCACTACTAACAACATATTAATCTAGTTTCTTCAATATCAATTAAAGCTCAATTAAAAATCCATTAATTATAATTATACATTAATTAAATTTATTAAATACAATCATACACATACAACAAGATTTCAATCTAAATTTTAACATATCCACATGAAATTGTCTTCACCATTGCTCCCAAGTCCCAATCCACAGTTGGGGTTCTTCACTTAACTTGTCAGCTAAAAATTTAAATAAGAAGGTTTGAGTCCGGGCAACTCAGTAAGTAGACAAATGTATTAAATAATAATTAATCCACAATTAGCATATTTCATATTAAAAAATCAATATTAGCAAATAAAGAATTCCATGCTATTTCTATCCAATACAATAAACTCATATTGAACCATTCTTCAAATTAAACATACAACAAAGGGATCTTATCCATCCCTCACCTTAGACATCTTTTTTAACCCAAAATATCAAATATTCCAATCTAAAGGACACCTAATATCCCAAACAACCAAATAACATCAATATTAATCAAACATGGGATATCCATTATCCCCAATCAAAACATACATGCCCAGATTTCAAACAAATGGGACATACATTATCCCTATCCATTCAATGAAAATAAATGCCTGCTTACCTTAGGCTCTTAGCTCCAAACCCTTTTCTGTAGCTCGATGCCTGTTCATCATTCTCAGATCATCCTATACAGGGAAAAATCTCATTCATTACAAATATAGCCTGAACTAATTTCTTCTAGACCTACGAATATGATTTATGGCTAAACCTATATATTTCTCAAGGGCATAATTTCATATTTATCATTTTTCAGCATAAACACTCTAACTTCTCTTACTACAATAAAGCCATATAGGCTACTCATATCCATATTATACAAGATTAGCCAAAATTTAATATATTTAACAAAGTTTCTTAAGGAATCTTACTCCTAATCATATATAATCATTATACAATATAACTGGCATATGATTGACTTCCATAACAATTTCATTAGTTATTTAATACCATCAATTTGTGGCTTACATGGCTTTAACACATACATCTTCTTTAACCCTTACTTAGGGTATAGCTCAAATTTTTTTTTCCACTAGCCCAAATTGACCCAAACATGTCTTAAAATATTCTAATCACGCATTTAGTCATTTACATTATGATAATTTTAGTAAAATCACAAAATCTACAAATTTTACTATTCATAAAAACCCTAGCTTTGCATAATTTATAATTTCTCATGCCAAATCATGATAATCACTTTATTAAGTCATTCCCCCATTAATTTATAGTCATATACATCAATTTAAGCCCAAATATGAATCATTTCTCCAAACCCTAAAAATATCAAAATTAGAGATTTGGTTGGGAGATTGGGCTTACTATTGCTCACAAGCATAGCCATCCTCCCCAAATGAATAACTAAGCTCCTAGCTCTATGTTGCACCTTCCATTTTGTGGAAATTCAACATTTCCACCATTTTCCATGGTTGAAATAGCTTAAACTCAGGTTCAAATGGAGATCAAGTGATTTTCCATTTAGACAAGGTTATTTTCTAGTAAATGGTGGTGCTGTCGTGGGCACCCAAATTTAGAACCTTGCTCCAATCTAATTTTCTGTAGTAGTGTGAGTAAGG
>JAYJMB010004774.1:2450-12639 GCA_036873735.1 Pouteria campechiana | reverse complement strand
TAGTTGATTTTGTGATGAATGAGATGCGTAAATTCGACAATGGTTTATGTGTGAGACATGATAAGAGTAATGTGAATTTACATTGGTTTGAAGAATTGGATTGAAAATTATGAAACTAAGGGTTGTTTACTTTATAGACATCATGACTTACGTGTTATGTATGATTATTAATGACTAATGTGTTTAATCATGTTAATAAGAAAGTAGAATCATGCAGAAACTTGACTAGGATGATTCATGTATGAAAATTTATCAATAGAAAGTCAATTATGCAAAAGTTAGGGGCTGTTTTGCAAATCCATGAAATTACCAAATTGTAAATTAAGAAACATGGGAAATTGAATGATTATTACCTTAAAAGATGATGTATAAAGTGTAGAAACATTAAATTGGCGAATGGGAATAGAAAACCCTAGAATTGAACTCTAGTAAGGTGGTGATAATGAAAGGGATATTAAATTGCATAATTGTAGTATGTAAACCATTGAATATGTTATGATGAATGTAAGATTAAAAAATTTGATTGAATGAGTGGATTATTTTGGTTCCTTGGCATACAAGGAAGAAATCCAAATTTGTGAAGAATAGAGGTAAGTAGGTTTCTTACCAAATTATGTGTGATTAAGTATATTAGCATGTTTGGCATACGGGCATCTCGATTTATCATGTTTGTTAATGATTTGAGATATATTTATGGAATGTGCTTTGTACTTGAATTTACCACATGCATTTGATGTTTTGAATAGATTGTTACTTATTTTGTTGAGATTACTTTTGTTCTTGTAATGTGATATGTGTGAGTATGACATGGCAATAGAGTTCTTGTGGATGTATGTATGACATACATGATGAGCCTGTGTGGCTATGGTGTTGCCTGTGGGGCGTATGCATGGCTCGTGTGGCTATAGTGTTGCCTATGTGGCGTATGGATGGTCTGTGTAGCCGATAGATTGCTTGTGTGGCATATAAAGCCTATGTGGTTAAGTGGTGGCCTTTATGGCATCGAATACATTACATTTGTATGTTTAATTGCTTATGATCATGCTTGGATTGTGTGAAATATTGTTACACTAGCATGTGTTGTTTGTGCGACTTTATATATGATTTACAAGATTTTAGCATTTTTCCCTACTTACTCAGTTTGCCCAGACTCCCCCTTTTTCTATGTTTTAGATGCCAGACATGACGAAGGAGCCCAACTGGGGGTTGTTGCCTGAAATGGGAACTAGCAGCGATGGAGTGACATTCTTTATTTAATTATTGATTATATATTGAGGAGAGATTATAGTGGATTATGTGACTTGTCATTTATTAATTCATTATTGATGGATAATGTATAAGGAGAGGTTTAAATTCTCATTATTTATTGATTATTGATTCTTAGTTATTTTCATGCCATAAGACTACAAGTTGGTCTATGGGACTATGGATGTAGGAGGATTTGTAGATGTATATGTACATGGATGATCGAATGTATGTATAGATCTGGAAATCCTCATAATTTAGGGGAGTCTTTGCCAGATTTTTGACAGGACCTTTCTCTGAAATATGTGTAAGTAGCTCCTGAATTTAGGGATGTTACAACAATGAATACGCCCCCTAGAGCTAAATTCCAGAAGAGTGTTGAGAGCATTGTTTATGCCCCTTAGAGCTAGAATCTAGAAGAGTGCTAGAAGCACTATTTTATTTCTATTATTGGGAATAGTGGAACCCAAGACACTAAGAGAAAAGTTTTCTTGAAAGAGTGGAGTAGAGTGTTTACTTGAACCACTATAAAAATCATTACATCTTATTTATTTGTGCACTTGTTGACTGAGTGTTGATCGCTAGAAGAAAGAATACTCCTAAAGGGGTTGAGAAAAAATTTTTTAAGTACCCAATTCACCCCTCCCCTCTTGGATTTTTACCTAACCTTTGGGACTAACAAGTGATATCAGAGCTAACTATATAAATACTTACAGTGATCTAATGGTAAACCCATCATCCTTATTATAAATATTCTCTAAGTGGTAATTGTCTACCTAGCCACCCCTATTTCATGGGACTAACTTTGCTTACTGGAAGTTAAGGATGAAGTAATTTATCATAGCTAATGATATGGAATCTTGGAAGGCTATTAAAGTTAGAATCACTCTTCTCACTACTGAAGTGGATGCATGGACCAAAGAGGAATCCGCCTCAGTCCAAAATAATGCAAAGGCTATGAGCTCTTTATTTTGTGGACAATCTTCATTTGAATTTGATAGAGTATCCTCTTGCACCACTACAAAAGGAATCTGAGATAAATTAGTGTCTATTTATGAAGGTTCCTCACAAGTCAAGGGAACTAGAAGAAATATGTTAATAGGAGAGCTTGAAAACTTTAAGATGAAAGAAGGAGAAAGTATATCTAAAATGTATGCATGCTTTTCTAAAGTTACTAATGCTTTGGAAGGTTTGGAAAAAAAGTTACAAACTCTAAACAGGTGATGAAATACTAAGGGTGCTACCAAAATCATGGAACCAAAAGATTACAGCAATAGAGGAAGCAAAGGATCTAAATGCTCTTCTGATGGATGATCTTATCAACTCATTGATGTCACACGAGATGATTAAGAACAAAAGGGAGGAGTTGGCAAAGCAAAAGAAAAGTATTGCTCTAAAAGTGACTAAAGAAAGCAGCAGTGATCTGACATCACAATCTGAAGATGATATGACCATGTTGGTCAGAAATTTTAGAAAGTTTGCAAGAAGCAGCAGAGGTAGCTCTTCAAGGAGACAACCTAGACAACAAAAGAAAATGGATGAAAGAAAGAAGGATCTACCTAGATGCTATAAATGTGGAGGAATCAGACACATGTCTTCTGAATTTCTTAATGAAGAAAAAGTAAATATGAACGAGACGGATGACAGAAAAAAAAGAAATTCTTCAAGAAGTCCTCAAGAAACCAAGCCAGAGGAATGTATATAAATGACAAAGAATCATCAAGGACTAACTCGAGTGAGAAAGGTGACAATGAAGTTGACACCTCACAAGAATATTTTGTATGGCCCAAATGGAGAATGAGTCAACAGATCAAATCACCATCAAGGAGCAATGCACAACAGATCTGGAGACAAAGATAAAATCGTACTACTCTTATATTTCTGACTCTTCAAGTTCAAATAACACTTGTGACAAATGCAAAAAACTTAATGAGTTACAACAATCATACAACTCTCTTTTCAGTGAGTTTGAATCACTTGGCCAAAAGCTTACTCAAAAGAAAAGATACTTTGATGCAACTGTTAAAGTAAATTCTATTCTGGCAGAAAGAAATTTATCTCTATAAAAGGAGGTTAGAGGTCTAAAAAAATAGAATTATTAAACAACATGTTGAGTAAATTCTTTAATCTAGGAGAATCTGTGACCAAATTCATGAGAATGACCAGTCAAACTAGCAAAAAGGGACTTGGATGTGAACAGTCAGATGATGAAAATTTACCAAAGTTTGTTGGATGGTCAAAGAGAGTGAACCTCATAGAAGAAAGGGAAAACTATCCAAACATTAGAAGGTTCATGGGTTATCCATGGATAAAGAAACTAGTGGAATATAATGCACTTGACAAAGTTCCAAATACTTGCTATTTTTACAATAGATTTGGACATAAAGTGTATGATTGTTATGCCAAAAAGATGCAAGCAAAAGGTGCTAAGATGAGATGAAAATGCAAGGAATGAGCACACACTTATACCACACACAATTCCACTAACATCATTGCACCCAATACTTGGGTACCAACAAGTTAAGAAGAAAATTTACTTTGAATGCAGGGGAGTCTCAAAGCTACGTCTGAAAATGCATGATTCATGGATAGTGATTGTTCAAGACATGATTGGGAATAAAAAGATGTTAATAGAATTAAAGCCAATGGATGGAGGAATAGTAGCATTCGAAAACAATAATAAAGGTCATATCAAGGGAATAGGTAAAATTGATGGTTTATTTAATGCATGCATAGAGGATGTATTATATGTAGAAGGACTCAAGCATAATTTGCTAAGCATTAGTCAATTATGTGATAAGGGTCACAAAGTTGTGTTTAAACCATCTGCATATAATGTATTCAGTATAAACAATGATCTACTGTTTAGTGGAAAAAGGCATGAAAATATTTATCTAGTACAGCTAGATGATATTATTGGAAAATGCCTAATTGTAGTCAAGGATGATTCATGCGTATGGCACAAGAGAATAGAACACATCAATATGTCAAATATCAATTTTTTGTGGAAAAAGGATCTTGCAATTGGTTTACCAAAATTAAACTATGACAAAAATCAAATATGCAAATCTTGTCAATTGCCAAAATAGACCAAAGTATCCTTCCATCCTAAAAATGAAGTATCTACATCCAGACCCCTAGAACTATTGCATGTGGATCTATTTGGCCCATCAGACATAGTCACCTTTGGAGGAAAAAGATATGTATATATGATAATAGATGACTATTCTAGATTTACATGGCTGATTCTCTTGATTAGCAAAGATGAAGTATTTTCAATATTTTATACATTTTCAAAGCTAGTTCAAACTGAGAAATAGATGTCTATTATATCCATCCATAGTGACCATGGTGGTAATTTGAAAATAGAAGATTCATTAATTTTTGTGATGGAAAAGGAATTCACCATAGTTTCTCATCCCCTAGAACTCCTCAACAAAATAGAGTTGTGGAAAGAAAAAATCAAACAACTTAGGAAATGGCAAGAACCATACTGAATGAAAGTAAATTATCCAAAAGATTCGAGGTATAAGTAGTTAACACTGCTTGCCATGTGCTGAATAGGGTTACCATAAGAGCAATCTTAAAGAAAACCTCGTATAAGCTTTGGAAAGGAAGAAAACCAAACATCTCATATTTTCATCCCTTTAGATGCTTATGCTATGTGCTGAACAATGAAGAAGATAACCTTGGAAATTTTGATCCAAAGAGCATTGAAGCTATCTTTCATGGTTACTCTTCCAATAGTAGAGCATTGATAGTCTACATTAAGAAAACACAGGTTATAGAAGAGTCCATATATGTTAAATTTGATAAAACAAATATAACCTCGAGAAAGGAGTGTGATAGTGATGTAGATGAAGCTGCAACAAATATGAAGAAACTCAAATTGAAGGATCAAGAGAATGACACAAATTGTAAAGACATATAGAGTTCAGAAAATGAAGAGGAGGTAAGAGTAGGTAATGTTCCCTATCAACCTCCTACTGATTTGAGATTTGTTACTACTCATCCTAGAAAGCGAATCATAGGAAATGTATATGATAGTGTCAAAACAAGGTCTATGCAAAATGTTAGTGGTTATTATGGTTTCAAATTTATAATAGAATCAACTAACATTGATCAAGCTTTGAAAGATGAAAATTAGATTAGAGCAATGCAAGAAGAGCGTAACCAGTTTGAAGGAACAAAGTATGGGGATTAGTTCCAAAACCAAACAATGTTGGTGTAATCAAAACTAAATGGGTATTTAGAAACAAATTGGATGAGAGCAAGTTAGTTGTAAGAAACAAGGCACGATTAGTTGCTAAGGGGTACTCTCAAGAAGAAGGAATCGACTATGAAGAATCATATGCCCTTGTAGCCAGATTAGAAGTCATTAAAATGTTACTTGCTTTTGCATCCTATAAAAACTTTAAGTTATTTCAGATGGATGTAAAGAGTGTATTTCTGAATGGATATTTAAGTGAAGAAGTGTATGTAGATCAACCTCCTAGTTTTGAGAATGATGATCAACTTAATCATGTCTATAAGCTCACCAAGGCACTATATGGTTTAAGACAAGCTCCAAGAACTTGGAATGAAAGGTTGTGCAAATTCTTAAGTAATCATAAATTCAAGGGAGGAAAGGTTGACACTACTCTATTTATCAAAAATATTAATAAAGATATCTTGATAGTTCAAATTTATGTAGACGACATTATATCTGGAGCTACTAATGAAAAACTTTGTTAAGATTTCTCAAAGATCATGCAGCTTGAATTTGAAATGAGTATAATGGGAGAAGTAAATTACTTCCTTGGATTGCAAATTAAGCAAAGAAATGATGGAAATTATATTTGCCAATCCAAATATGCTAGAGAGATGCTGAAGAAGTTCAAAATGGAAGAAGTTAAGGCAGCAAGCACTCCAATAATCACATCAACAAGGCTGGACAAGGATGAAAAAGGTAAACTCGTAGATCAAAAATAATATAGAAGCATGATTAGATCTCTTCTTTACCTTACTGCATCTAGATCAGATATTCTCTTTAGTGTATTCTTATGCGCTAGATTTTAATCCAGTTCTAGAGAATCTCATCTTACTATAGTAAAACAAATCTTTAAGTATCTAGTTGACACACCAAATCTAGAACTTTAATATCCCAAAGGAATTAATTTTAAACTCATTAGATATTTTGATGTTGATTTTGGAGGATATAAGGTCTTTAGGAGAATATTAGTGGAACTGGTCAATTTCTAGAAAGCAGTTTAGTATCATGGTTCTCTAGAAAATAGACTAGTGCTGCTCTCTCAACAGCAGAAGTTGAATACATAGCAGTTGGAAGTTGCTGCACTTAATTGTTATAAATGAAATAATAACTTCTCGATTATGGACTAAGCTATAAGGACATACCCATTAAATGTGACAACACTAGTGCTATATGCTTGACAAAGAATCCTGTTTCACATTTGAGAACTAAGCATATAGAAATCAATCATCACTTTATTAGAGATCATGTTGAAAAATATGATACATGTTTAGAATATGTGCCCACAAGTGCTCAACTTGCTGATATTTTTACTAAGCCACTGTAATTAGACACCTTCTGCAACTTCAGAGGAGAATTAGGCATGACAAATGTGATGATCTGAGAGTGAAATCTCTAATGTTTCTATGCTTGAAATATGCTTTCTTGAGACTAGACTTTGTCTTAGATGAAGTAAGTTATTCGTATCAAGTGTTGTATTCACACTTCGTTTGAAGATTGATTCTTGAGGTCGAGTAAACCTCATTTTCTTACTAGAATTAACTTACAACTATGGTTATCACATCCAATTCTATTTTTAGCATGAGTTATTCTCTCTTTTCAAAAATATCATATCAATTACCTTATATAGCCCCCAGAATCAATCTATTTTAACCCCTGAATCACAATCCTTGTCTGCACCACAAAGATGAAACTCTTTCGAGAAGAACATTTTAGAAGCAATCAAAGTGAGAAGACAAGCATGTGGTGGGGACTAAAGAATTAACCGATGCTTCTTCAGTTGTTCTTTTGGAGGGATGATAATGCTTCCGTGTTCACCAATCTTCCATCTATTCTATCAGAAGCATTTCTCTTCAAAATCTGGCCTTTCCGACACCAATCATCAATCTCATCATTGTCAAATAGCCTTAGTTCATATATTACCATCATCTTGAGCATTTGAAGAGGAGTGGAATGGAACAAATAAGTATATTATATCCATCTCCAACCCCTCATCTTCCCATCCACCATCCAAAACTTTGGTTTGTCACACTTGAAGAAGCTGCTCAAAGTTTTGGATGCACATCCCCCCACCTTGTGGACACCCTCTTTGGGTCCACAACAATCTCTCTCTCTCTCTCTCTCCATCTCCCCAAGCTTAGAATGTTTGTATCTAGGCCAACTTGCTTTGTATTGTTGTTTGTACTGAAATAAATGAAATACTATTCTTATTTGTTTCTCTTTTCATGTTTGGCCCATACTTACTAGGAGTGGATGTTTTCTTTTTGCTTTTAACAAAAAGGGGGAGAAAGACTATGCAAATTATCTGAAAAAAAGAGAATATAAAAATGCATAATCTTTAACTAATCAGGGGGAGAGTACATTCAAAATAATCAAGGGGCGAATATATATAAAACAAGATAAGGAAACATTAGATAATGGCAACTTATGGAATGTTTAAACATTATAAACATTTTTGATCTACACACATTCAGGGAGAGATTATCTTTTATGAGATAATTTTTAATCAAGTTTTGTCATCATCAAAAAGGGAGAGAATCTTGACATAAATGCATGGCTTCGATGATAAATAAAACTTGATTAAAGATTATATACTAATTATTATTATCAAGATTTTAGCATGCGGAATCAAGTTGCAGGTCTTAAAGAAAAATAAGCATAGAAAACATATTCTATGGCAACAAGGCTTGAGTAAGTAAGGAAGGAAAAGATGAAGTGTCCTAACAGACAAAGTACAAATGAAAAGGGCTCAGCTATTTCCATTCGTCTATCATAAGCAAGCTATAGTTAAGCCAATGGTCATCTGATGAGAATAGATAAATGCCGAAGGAGTGAAAATCTCGCAACAGAATAAAAACTTTGTCCGTCATCAATAGACAAAGTGGAGAAGCAAGGATCGTATGGCAGAGTAGAGAATTCGTCTATATAATTGAGCCAATGATCGTCTACTATTGACAGACAAAGAGGAAGAAGCAAGGATCGTATCGCAAAACAAAGAAGTTTGTCTGTTCAAACTAAGTTCTTCTATTAAATGTAATAGACTTCACAATAAGCAAAGCGGCGAGGAACTTTCTTTTGCACCTTAAAGCATAGTTTGTCACTCACAACAAACAACTCATTAGACGAAGCACTAAAGAAACATGAAATCTGTGTTTCTACAATTCAATAGACAAACCCAATAAATGAAGCACTAAAGTAATAAGAAATTTGTACTTCTACGGTGTAATAGACAAATAAAAAGACAAAGCACTTGAATGGATGATTCGTCTGGCAGCAATAGAAAGGGTGATTCATCTACTATTTATGAAAGACAAAGATGAAGGAACTTTATCTTATGGATAGCTAGATAGATACTTTGTCCATCATAAGTAAAAGAAGAGCAATGGTCAGAATAAGTTATTGGTCTTCACTCAGCATTAATAACAATCTTTCTATATTGATGAAAGAGGTAGTCATTGCAGTAATACATTGACCAGAGCTTATTTAGAAACCAAAAATCATCTTCTCCATGGTCGGCACTATAGGCATTCCAACATACGGGGATTAATCAGAAGTCAAAGAATTCAAAATAAGTAAATCAGAATATCTTCTATCATAAAAGGAGCTCACCTACCACCAACAACTAGAATTCAAAGTAGCTATAAATGAAGCATTGTTGGAGTAGGAAGAACCAACAAAATATTGAGAAAATCATTCAAAATCCTCTTGAGAGCATTTACTAATCTGAGCTAAACCTTCTGCAATCCTTCAAGAGTCAAGAGCCTTGCATTCAAACCTTCCTCAACTTTCTTTAAAGGCTCTCAACTACCTTTGGAAAGATCATTTACTTCTGCATTCATTTTTCAAAAACCTTCCCCTGTGCTTATTGAGAAATTCTTGTGATTAAACTTTTGATATTCATTTCTTGTAAAGTTTCTTGAGCTCGTAGTTGAGATTAGACTCAAGAAGAGCTATGACTATTTGAGTGTAGATAAGAGCTATTTATTTATGCCCCCCTAGAGCTAGAATCTAGAAGAGTGATGGGAGCACTATGAATATGCTCCCTAGAGCTGGAATCTAGAAAAGTGTTGGGAGTACTATTGTATTTCTACTATTGTGAATAGTAGAACCCAAGACACTAAGAGAAAAGTGTTCTAGGAAGAGGGGAGTAGAGTGTTTACTCGAACCATTATAAAAAACATTGCGTCTTATTTATTTTGTGCATTTTTGATTGAGTGATTGATCGCTAGAGGGAAGAATACTCCTAAAGGGGCTGAGAAATAATTTCTAGGTACCCAATTCATCCCTTCCTTCTTGGGTTTTTGCCTAACCTTCGGGACCAACACACACACACACACACATATATATATATATTGTGAGATACCAAGATGACATCATTATGGTAAATTGATATCTATTATGCCTATATGGCATAATTTGATATGTGGTGCCTAAATGGGCATATTATAATATGGATGGAATTTGAATCATTCCGTAAGTTGTTTTGGACCTAGTGGCATAATAGAAGTGAGGTAATGTGAGTGCCTGGAGGGCATGCTCAAGGTTATGATTGTATATGCCTGAAGGGTGTAGATCATTGTAATGAATTAAGGAGGACTTGAGACTCCTGGATATATATTCCTGTTTTGATAGTTTGTATTCTTTTTGTCCCTAACTAGATGGTAGCTCAAGAGGGTGGGGGGGGGGGGGGGTGAA
>JAYJMB010004773.1:0-12640 GCA_036873735.1 Pouteria campechiana | reverse complement strand
CCCTTACTCACACTACTACAGAAAATTAGATTGGAGCAAGGTTCTAAATTTGGGTGCCCACGACAGCACCACCAATGGTAGGAAAAATGGGCTAGCAAAACTATCACCATGGCATCAGAATGGACGCCTCAATGCCAGTCATTGATGAGGTATGGGCGGCAGGCAGAAGATTTGGCGCCAAAATGCCAAAATCCAATGCCACGGTGCTGATTAGTGATATAAGTGGGGTGGTCAACCTTTTTGGCCAAACCCGTTCCATTTTCTTTCTCCTCACACCCAAATTCCGTGTTTCTAAGCCCATTTTGCATGATTTTGGGAAGGATTAATAATGTTTAGAAAGGACTACCCATCAATCTTGCTTTCAAAAATAAAATTCTCTAGTTTAGATGGTGAAGGAAGAAGACAAATCTGATTTTCTGCAAATGGAGTGTGCTACTTCAAGTCTTGAGTTTGGAATCTTGTTTATGGATGGAATCCTTGCTTGGAATCGGTTGTAAGTTACTTTTCCCCAATCGAATTTGGATTTTTATCAGCTAGGGTTTTGTATATTTTCTTGAATAGTGAGAAATTGAGGGAGATTTCATAGTTTATGTGTAATTGTTATGGGGGAAACATTTAATTAATTGATTTAATGGGTTAGAACTTAATTGGACATAAGAAATGAGGATTTATATTAACCTAGGGTTTCATGAACATTGATTCATGGTCAAAATGGTGAAATTATTTCAAGAATCATGGGGGAAAATGATTAATGCATGAATTATGATGTTTTTGGACTTGTATGGGGTGATTTAAATAGGTGAAATTGGATTTTAGGTTATGACCTAATTAGGGGTTAAAAGGGGTTTTTATGTATGGGTTATGTGAGCCATGAATGGGTTGGATTAAAGGTCTAATTAGCTTGTTCTTGAGATTAATTGCATGTTAAGCATGTTTATAGCGAATATTTACATTGGAAATATAATTCCTTAGAGTTAATTTCTTGAAATTATATAATCTAAGTGATTTATACTACATGTTTGATGTAATGTTTCCATGAGGCAAGTGGCACAACTAATTATCTTGAGATTGACTATTTATTAACAAGATACAGGAAAGGCATCAATAGGAAATGACTAAAGAGATATGTATGACCTGATGATTAATATTATCATCAATTATACATTTGGGAGGTATATGGGTTTAGTAATAAATTGATCATAGTATCTAATTCATTGGTTTGAAATGAATCGTTTAGAGTTTCTTTTGTAAATGAATGGAATGGTTGTATGTGTAGGACTATCGAGCAAATGGAAGCTATGGAATATTGATGTGCAACTCAAGTGATTGAAAAGTACATTGAAGGAAAGTTATAAAAGTGTTCTTCGATACGGTTAGTAGGCTTTCTTTTGAATATATTGCTAAAAGGGAATAGCAATTATTCTATTGTTAGTATTTGTGTATATTCGGGCATGTATGTATAAATGAGGATATTGGATATCCCATCAGTTTTTGTTTTGTGACATGTGTGATGCATTACATAGGTATATTTGGGTTATGCTGGGATAGAGAATATCCCATGATTCTTAGGAATATATGGAGGGATGATGGATTTGAAGTATCTCAAAATCGTTATATGATCAATGAGTGAATTTGTGTGTTAGTGAAAGGGTGTATATGGCTATGATATAGAAATGAATTGCCTTGAAATAATGACTAATATATGTTGTTATTAAGATAAAAAGTGCCTGTATGGCACTATTATGGTATGAATTGTTAGAATTATTTAAATTTGAAACACTATGATCAGCCTATGATATGGGGGGTTATGATAGTAATATGATCAAAATGTATAGAGAGTACATTGATGTGATGAGGAATTGAGCCTCACGGACATTGTGATGTAATTATTCATGATTTGTCATATTGGGATTTAGAACATGTTGTTCTATTTTACTATTATTTTCTATTTGGTCTACTTACTGAGTTTGCCCAAACTCACTCCTTTTTATTCTTATGTTTGTGTCTAACAAGCTAGGTGAAGACTCCCAACTGTTGGTTGGGAGTTATGAGCAAGACTTGAAGATTATCCTTCTGGTGGTATGATGGTATGACGGATTGGGGTTGTAACCCTATTGTGTATTTGTATAAGTATATTTAGGTGATTAAAAATGATGTATAATAAAATATATTGGCATGTCATAGTAATTTAATTATGAATATATAAATAGATCTGTATGATTTTAGTGAGGAGAATTGCCATCATGATTGATTCTGGTCTTGGGAAGAAAATTGTGGGTAAGGGGGTGATTGAATGGTCAACATTATTGTTTTATGATTATTTACATTATAATTTCATAGCATTAATGAATGAATAAGTATATGATCTCATATTTTAGGGGAGACTTTGCTAGATTTTTGGCAGAATTTTCCTTTAGGAATGGTGAAAATACAGGGAAATTATGGGTTAATGGTGCTGGGATGGGGCATTATAGCAATATGCTCAGTGATGCTTCTAAGTGATTTAACCTCTGAAGGTTGACTCCTAAACATGCCATAACACCTCTAAGACTTTTGGTGACTCATTTTACTTCATCTAAATATTTCTCAGAACATTCTCTTAAATATTTTTAATGTTGTATATTTGGTTTAGAGATAATATCTCGGGCATTTATTTATTTTCTTCCATTGAGAAATTCTAAGTGCTTGGAGTTGTTAGGAAATAACTATTCAAGCACTCCCTTAGATTAATTTGAAAACATTTCTGCAATCACATGATATTAACTTATTAGTATCTAATGTTTCACTCATTTCTTTGCTCATCAGCAAAATTTAGCTAGTTAAGAAGTTCATCATCAAAATCAAGCTAAATAGGTGATTATACTCAACAAAATCTCCCATTTAGACATATGTAAATTTCAATTGTGGTACATGTTATGTGTGTAGGTTCCGTTGGGCATCTACTTGAGAAACAAGTTGTTGAGTTAGAGGCTAAGGATTGTGTAGTTGTTCTTTATTGAGGTAAGTAGGTTTCTTTCCATTGCACATGTGTGAATGTGTAGATTAATGAGGATAATGAATATCCCATGTTTTTGCATATGGGCACCGTGTTTTGAATGGTATTTACTATTTTGCATTATGATTTGAAAGATAAAATTATAAATTCCATGTATTTACTTTGCAACTTGGACCTGACTATATGTTACATTGAATTAGTCTAGAAATTGCATTGCATGAAATTTCATTATGAGTCATGAGTCATAGGGGTTATGATTGATTCATGTGGTATGTGGTGGTATCTTGATGATAGTATGGTGTGAATGTAACTTGATGACTTATGACTCTAATGTGGTATGGTTATGCCTGGGAGGCATGGTGGATGATGCTTGTGTGGTGGTATTATTGTGCCTTGGTGGCATGGATATGGTATAACACCCATGGTGTGTGGATATGCCTTAGTGGCATGGTGTGACACCTTAGAGTTTTGAGGTAAGGAAATTTTCTTAAATAATTATTTTGTATAAGTTATGCATATGAATTCATTGAGATTGTGGAAGAAATTATATGTGTAAGGTGACTGAGGATATGTCGATCATAATTAGGTTACATGGATTATTGCAGAAAGGTTGCTAAAAAGTGTTGCAAAAAAAAGGTTACATGTGTATGGTATAGCATGCACTGTCTGAGCACCAAAGGAGGAGTAGGCTTAAATGCTCCACCAGCCCCAAATTTTAAAAATTTTGTTCCTCTCTTCTTTTCCCCACACCCTAGCTCTTGCAACCCCTTTTCTACACCCCTTTGCAATTGATTTTTTTAGGAAATTTATTGTATTTGGGAGCTAATGCCATTCCAAGCAATTAGTGAGTGAAAGCTTCTCCATTTGAGTGGTAGAAGAAGAAAAGAAAATATGAAAATACCACCAAAGAAGATTCTTGCTATATTTAGTGGAAAAGATTGAAGATTTGGGAGTGTAATCAACAAAGAATCATAGTGGTGAGTGCCTTCCCTAAGCTAATTTGTAATTTTTGTTCTAAAACATGGGGCTAGGGTATGAATTTGAATGAGATATCCTTTTATTTTCATATGAAGTTGATTAGAATGTTTAATTGTGATGTAAGTGGTGAAATTTATCCAAGAGAAATTCATCCAGATGGTTATCCATGAACTATATTCCCACATTATAGCCCTTGTGCAGTGTATTTAATGAATAAGTCAGTTAGGAAGAGAATTCATGAATTTTAGGGTAGGCTGGATTAGTTAGCAAGGCTAATTAGGATGTTAATCATGTGGAACAATGATTTTATGATGCTGGAAATGAATTCCATTTACTACACTTTGTTGGGAATTGAGAATTTGAATAATGTATATTATGTGTTCGATGAAATGACACTATGGAAAGCACAGTGTATTTGAGTGGCTTTACCATAGCCGTAATTGTCCATTAATTAGGCAGTAGTCAAGGTATTGTACATGGGTAATGAAATAAGGACATATCCTAGAAAAGGTTGGATGAATTTCACTTAGTATGAGACAAAGTTAGACCTCTTATTTAAACATATGTAAATTTCAAATGGAGTGTCTATTATTTATATAGGATTCATTGGATTTAGTTGCGATCAAGCTGTTGAATTAGAAAGCAAGGAGTGTGAAATTTTCTCCGTAGAGGTAAGTATGTTTCTAATAATCCTATACATGAATGTGAAAATTTATGGGGATAGAGTGTATACCATGATTTTGCAAGGGATAAAGTATATCCCATGGTTTTGAATATAGGCACCATGTTTTGAACGATGTTTATGATATTGCTCCGTGATTTGAAATAATGAGATCATGCATTCTCATATATTTAATTAAATTGGAAAAACTAAATTCAACCATGTATGTTTCATTAGTTTGCTTTGACATTGTATTGCATAACATTTCATGGCATGCTATTATGAGTTACGAGTTATAATGGGCATGATTGATTCATATGATATGTGAAGATGTTTTGATGATTGGGTATTAAGGGAACAAAGGCATGAATGTGGCTAAGGAATTGGACTGCTGAAGAAGATCTAAGTGGAGAAAATAAGGTGCAGAAAAAGGGGCAGCAATTTGGGCACCGTGGCACCCAAATCTGGCACTGCGGCACCATTCCATTCAACATGCCCATCTGGCTAGCAGCAAGATAGGTGATACGGTGCCAGAAGGCAGTGTTGTGGCACCAACGCAGCTACAATGCATGTTAAGTTTTGTGTATTTTTCTTGGGGGACTTATGGTATTTCTTGGAAGTTTTAAAGAGGAATAAAGAGGGCATGGTAAATGGCATTTGTGTGAGAACATGATATGCTATGATAGTGCCTGGGTGGCACAAATATGATATTGTTATGATTGTGCATGGCCGACACAGATATGATATTGCTATGATAGTGCCTGGGTTGCACTGACATAATATGAACATGATGGTGCTATGATGGTGCTTCAGTGGCACAAACATGATATGGCTATGATAGTGCCTTGGTAGCACAAACATATATGGATACGATACAACACCCGTGGGGTGTGGTTATGCCTTGGTGGCATGAAGATGATGTGATACCTATGAAATACATGATATCTAAAATTGGGCAATGATGTTATCTAACTTGTGAGTATACTTGATTCCCTTTGTGGATATGGGTGGTGGACCTATGAATTATGTGTTGCAGTGAGGGTGGGGTACCATAAAAGGCAGCGATAGAGTTGTCACGGACTATAATAGAATATAGCCACACTATCGAGGTATTGTCCAGTTTGGACAATTATAGTCCTCATGGCTTTGCCCCTCTATGGTTGATGCCGATACAACTCCCACAAAAGGCACCTCAATAGGTTTTCTCAGAGCCACATAATTTAAAATTCAAGAAAATTTTCCCCCGTTTTGATGTGGGATAGTTCATCCCTGCCACCCTTTGCTTATAAGCCTTCCAGGAGCTGCACCTTGTACAAGCTCTTTCTAGCCCCGACGATGAATTCCCGCCCTCATTTTCCCCGAATATGACAAGCCCACCAGCTTCCTCCGAATTCATCCCCAAACCACTCTACTAGCGAGGTTCAGCTCTAATACCACTTGTAACAGCCTGTGGCCACACTATTGAGGTATTATCAGCTTTAGACCATTACATTCCTCATGGCTTTGCCCCTTTATGGTTGATGCCCATACAACCCCCACAAAAGGCACCTCAACAGGTTTCCATAGAGCCCCATAATTTAAAGTTCAAGAACTTCCTCCCCATTTTTGATATGGGGTGGTTCATCCTTGCCACCCTTCATTTAGAAGGTTGCCAGGAGTAGCACCTTGTCCAAGCTCTTTCCAGCCTTGGCGATCACTCCTCGCCCTTATCAGCACCAAATGTTACATGACCTAGCAATGTTCATAGTTGGGGTTACAAGGATGAACTAATTGCACATTGAAGAGGGCAAATGATGGTGTTTTATGTTTGGTAAATTCCTTCTTGGTAATGGTATGAAAACAATGAATGTGTATAAATGAGGATGCCTTAATTACAAGGCTTTTGGCAATGACATGATGAGGATGAATGTATATGAATGAGAACTACATATGAGCCTGGTTTATGAAGGCATGTGCATCATGGGCATATGGACATTGCATATCATGACATCACATGAGTATTAGATTTAATAATAATCTTATAATGGTTTAACTACTACTGTTTACTGCTTTACGTACTTACTGAGTCTGCTTGGACTAACCCTGTTTTATTCATGGTTTTTAGTTATCAGGTTAGAAGACAGAGCCCAACATGGGGTTGGAGCTCATGACCAGGGATAGGTTGTGACCCTTGTGGGTTTGGTGGATTCGGATGTTAGAGTTCCAATTTTTTGAATATTAATATAATGTGTATAAGTTATAAATTTATAGGATTGAAACTTTACGTATATCAAGTCATGCCTAAGAAATTGCTCTAACATGTCATAATAGTGGAATGTATGTGTATATTAGTATTATTAATTGCCATCACAATGAGACTTGCGATTTTGGGCAATGTGTGGGTGCATAGTATTATGTATAATGGTGTTAATTGATGTATAAGATTCTATGAGAATGATTACACAAGTATAAAATCCAAAAATTTAGGGAAGAATCTCCATGAGGGTTTTCCTTGGATTGTAATTAGGTAGCTCCCTAAAAGCAGGGTTTTAGACATAGACATGATGTGACACTTGTGAGGTGTGGAGATGCCTTAGTA
The DNA here is from genome assembly GCA_036873735.1 of Pouteria campechiana. NCBI lineage: Eukaryota > Viridiplantae > Streptophyta > Magnoliopsida > Ericales > Sapotaceae > Pouteria > Pouteria campechiana. Next base: position 5,428 of record JAYJMB010004773.1, on the reverse strand, counting down.
GCATGTGGATATGACTTGGTGGCGTGGATGACTTAGTGGCATGTGGATATGAATTGGTGGCATGGATGCCTTAGTGGCATGTGGATATGACTTGGTGGCATGGATGCCTTAGTGGCATGGATATGGTGGATGACACCTGTGAGGTGTGGAGATGCCTTGGTGGCAAGGATGTGGCACATGTGTGGCATGGCATACCTTGGTAGCATGAATGTGGCACCTATGAGGTGTGGATATGTCTGGATGGCATGCTATATGATATTTGAGTAGTGATGATTTGTAACATGTGAGTACAATACACTTGATATCCTCAGTAGATGTGGATGGTAAACCTATAATCCTTGTAGAGTAACGAGGGAGGGGTACCATAGAAGGCAGTGAGAGAGCTATCATGGACTTGGGAGGCTTTATAGTTGAGGGTATAGGGAGGGACCAATTGCACATCGAAGAGGGGAGAGGGTTGTATTCTTGTTCCTAGTGGGTCCTGATAATGAGAATTTCTTAATATTGATGTCTTGATGATGCATATGTCTAGATGGGGATGTATTGATGGTGAGGTTGTATATGAGTACCAATTATGAGGATGACTGGTGTGCTGTCGTAGGCAACCAGATTTAGAACCTTACTCTAATTAAATTACCTGTAGTAATGTGAATAAGGGTCGATCCCAAATGAAGTACCTAGCTTAATTTTTTGCAAAGTGAACAAGAAAGTGGGGGGTTTTTAATGTAATGAAGAAAGTGTTATAAAAGAAATCTATTAGAGAAGAAAACCTTAGTTCAAGTTAACATCCACTATCAGAAGCTTATAATTGATCATTGATACAATTATAAATTAATTCATACTTTAAATATTTACCATTGGAATTATTTTTCCTATCTCTCCTTCAACATAGTTAAGTAGAAGACAACATTCTAATAAACCCTAACCACTAAATAACCCCAAACCAACGCTAAAGGTTTAATCTAATAGTAGCCTTAAGATTTATAGAGGTTGGTAAAGCTAAACAACACAAGCCCAATGGTTGCATTTAATTTAGTCAAATATTCTTTCTAAGATTTAATAATTGCAACAACATCAAATTATTAAACCCTAGTTGCTTCATAGATTAGAGGGATCAAACAATTATGTATTTGATATCTAATCTAGCAATAGATTGCAATGAATAATAAAATACTAGATCTCCTAGCAATTAACTATAATAATCATAATCATGAATAAAGAAGAACATTCAATACTCAAAGTATAAATTGAACAATTAAATCAAATTAGATCTCACAGTATATTGATTTTGAGGCTTCTGTCTCCTTAAACCAAGAATAAAAGTTTAGCCATGCAGTGTCATGAAATCACAAAGAAAATAAAATAAAAGAGAGAAGAGAGAAGTTTCTCTATCGAAAGCTACCATGAACTCTTCCTCAAAACCCTAGCAAAAGAACCCCCAAAAAGCCTTAGGAAACTAATATTTATAGAGAGTCAAAAATACACAAAATATGCAAAATCCATAGAATCTGAAAAGTGGGAACGGAGTTGGGGCACCGCCAGCACCAGATGGGCGCTATTGATGCGGTGTGGTGGTGGTGTGGAGTGGGTTGGCGTTGGTGGAGCCAATCTAGTGTCAGTGTCATCGGTTTGCTGCCTCTGGTGCTCTGCTCCTTGTTGCTTCTCCTTTGCACTTCATCTTGACTTTGGCGTTCTTCCTATTTTTGCCCTCGATGTAGTTCTTATATTTGAAAACTCTAAACATCAAAGTTGTATACTTTTTCTTGTGTTTCCAGAATATTTTAATCATCTCAATCAGAGGTAAGATAGAGAGTTATGCCCAAAATACAAATTTATGCTGAAATTGTCCAAAATCCTTCAATTGACTTTTTTTTGCACTTACCCACTCCAATTGTCTCTTAAATCAAAATATAAGAATAATGAGTTCATATAGGAGTCAAATAAGTATAAAAGATTAAGTATTAAGGGAATAAAATATGATATTTTGTATTCTCATCAAATTCCCCTTCACTTAACTCTTAATCGTCCTCAGGCAAAACTCAAATTAACTCTCCCCAAAAGATTATCAAGGTTGCAATTAACATAAACAAAAAATAACCAAAACTCCTCAAAACTCATAATATGTCATGAAAAAATCATTCTTATATAACCTATAATCATTCAGTAAGCATTATCTCTTGAAGATGGATTAAACTAAATAAGTGAAAACCCTCACGGAAAAAAAACACTTTATTCTCATGTGTTTGAAGGGTATATATTTCGCTCAAATTCATTCCAATGAAAATGATCTACCATAGGCTTGCATACCTTCTCATTCTCCATCACTAGGATCACATGCATATCATGAATCATAAGGACTTTTCATGGGTTGTAACGGGGTTTAGGGTAAAGGTGAGAAATATTTGGGAATGTAGCTCAAAAGCCATTGAAATTAGTGAAGCATAAATAAATCAACTCATGCTCAAGTATATAAGATATGTAAAATCAGTTATTTTTTTCAACATCTTTCTCCTTTGAATATATGATGTATAAATAAACCCCTTCCCTTGGAATTTTGATATTCACTTTTTCTTTTTTTTTCTTTCACTTTGACACATTTTTCTTTTTTCAATTTTGAGAAGAATAATCTGTTCTATTTCACCAATCATAGCCATTCCACAAATTTTAACACTCCAATACTTTATTTCTTGCACAATGATGACCCATTCTCAACTAGATCTATGGCTTGGGTAGAGATATTATTTTTCTGGGTTTTAAGCTTGTAACACAGGTTCACAATAAAAAGCCTTTAAAGCTCAAAGGGGCTCAATAAGAGGAAACATTAATCACAAGGCAGGCTATTTGGCTCATGTAGTTCAAAACAAAGAAGGCCTTAATCATGTTCATGCATACATGTATTAATGTGATCTCAAAGAGAATCAAGGTAAGTTCTAGAGAAACAAATCTATGAAAAAATATCTGTCATGAAGGAAAAGAATGAGACTAATGTGAATGTGTCAGTGTAAAGGCTCAAAATCTCACCAAATTTTGTCTATGAAATTTAACCATCACCATTCTCAAGGAAAATAACTAAACCAAGCAATTGTAATTGGAAGATTACTTATTCAATCATGTTGTGAATTTTTTAAGCTTCGTTGAATCTTTCTTATGACATCCTCAACCTCAAATCATCAGAAACCACTAAAATAAATGGTAAAACTGACTCTCTCAAAAAAAAAAACTCTTTTCTTTTCAAAAATAAAAGCAAACACAAAAATAAAAACATAAAAACACAACCTAAACCTAAATTCCCTCCTTCACACTTAAAACTTACATTGTCCCCAATGTAAGGTCAAATGTAAACAAGATGCAAAAATAACCGTAATATAAATGCAGAAATAAGAAGAAAATAAGAAAAAGAAACACAAACTAACCTCCTAAACAATGTTTTTGTTTATAGTCATTGGCTTGACTCACTGCATCTTTCTTCAATCTGGAGCAATTGCAAACTTGAAATAACAAAGCATGCATGTAGATGGGTCAATTCTTTTAATATCTTTCATTATCCAACTGATAGCTCTTTTGTGCTTCTTTAGAATATGCACAAGTTCTCTTCATGTAATGCACTGAGTTTAGTAGAGATGATCACAGGCAAGGTTTCTCCATCTTCAAGGAACATATACTTTAGATGATTGGGAAGAGGCTTCAAATCTGATTCTGATAACTTTGGAAAGTCATCCAATGCTGCAACAATTTCCTGTAAATTAGTACTCAAAGGTAACACCTTATTCTCTTTCTTAAGATGTTTACTAATGGCACCTACCAATTCATCTTTTCCATCAAGTTCAAAAACTTCTTGTACACAAGAATTAATCACGTCAATGGAGTAAATAGGATCATCATCATCAGGATATTTCATGGCATCATTAATGTTAAACTTGACAATTTCACCATCAAATTCCATGGTGAGTGTGCCACTATGAACATCTATCTTAGTCTTGGACGTCTTTAGGAATGGTCTTCTTAATAGAATATGAGCTGTTTGATTACCATTCTCCATATCTAGAACATAAAAATCAATAGGGAAGATTAAATCATTGACTTGCACAAGAACATCCTTAACTATACCTTTAGGATAGGCATTGAATATATTAGCCAATTGAATCACAACACCAGTCTTATTCAAAGGTCCAAGTTTCAAAGAAGTATACAAAGAATATGACATAACATTAATGGAGGCTCTTAAATCTAACATGGCCTTTTCAAGTCTAGTATTACCTATCATGCAAGGGATAGCAAACATCCCTGGATCTTTGCACTTTGCATGGAGTTTTCTTTGAATGATTGTAGAAACATTCTCCCCTATTCTCACCTTCTCGTACCTCTAAAGTTTCTGTTTCTTCTTTATTGTACACAATTCTTTTAAAAATTTTGCATAATGAGATACTTGTTTAATGACATCAAAAAGTAGAATTTTTACCTTGCATTTACGAAAAAGTCTTAAATAGATCTTGATATCACTCAATTTTTTGAGATTATGCTAAAGTCTCGGGGAAAGGTAGTACTGGATTATATTCAAAAAGAGGTTGAAACTTACGTTTAGCTACTTCATTATCCTTAGGAAGGTCCTTGTTTGCAACAACATCTTTCTCTTTTGCTTTCTCCATTGGTGTAGGAGTCATCTTTTATGGAATTTCAACTTCTTCACCGCTTCTCTAAACAATTGCACTCACATTCTCTCTTGGGTTCATCACTATTTGAGAAGGCAATTTCCCTGAACTTTGTGTCTCCAGTAGATTGATTGTTGTTGCCATCTAACTCATCTGATTCTCCAAACTCTGAATGCTAGCCTTCATTTCCTATTGAAATTGCAAAGTGTTAGAGGCAAGTGACTTAATAATATCTTCTAAAGACATACCAGAGTTGGAAGTTTGTCCCTGTGTTTGTCTAGGTTGGTATGGCTACTTGTACTACTGGAAATTTGGGTGATTTTGAGTTGTGGGCTTATATGCTTATGGATTCCCATAGCTAAAATTGGGTTGATCCCTCCATCCTGGATTGTATGAGTTAGAATAAGGATCACACTTCCTTCGTGGTTATCCAAAAAAATCACCAATTGCATTCACTTGCTCAATAAGTTCTTCTCAAAGAGTTGGGTATGCATCAGTTGGATGTCCTACTATTGAACAAATTCCATAAGCTTTTGCTGTCTACATATTTCCTATAGCTAATTGATGAACAAGAGAAGTTAGACCTATAATTTGTTGTTCAAGGGAAGAAAAACTTACCTCATTGACAAGCTTGGATAGAGAATTAAGCCTATTGCCAAATTGTTGTGAGTTGGCTGCCATGTTTGCAATCTAGTTCCTTGCAGCTTCAGGAGTTTCATCTACCAAAGCTCCTCCACTAGCATTATCAATCATGCTCCTTTCACTGGGTAGAAAACCCT
>JAYJMB010004772.1:0-10898 GCA_036873735.1 Pouteria campechiana | reverse complement strand
CTCCATCATCGATGATTGTTCTACAAGTGCCAAATCTGGTAAAACTATTTTTCTTCAAAATTTTGATCACTACCTGATTGGCATTGCTGCAACTTTCACCAATTTAGACACATACTCTACAACTACTAGAATGTACTTATCACCAAAGAAAGAGGAAAACAGTCTCATGAAATCAATACCCTAAGCTTTAGATAATTCATAAACAAGAATGTTGTTTAAAGGCATCTCATTTCTCAGAGATATTTCCCATTCTCTGACATATGTCACATGAAAGTGCATGGATGTGTGCATCTTTGAAAATTGTTGGCCAATAAAAACTAAATTGCAAAACCTTAGCTATAGTTTTGGTAGAACTGAAATGCCCACCTAACTCTCCATTATGACAATGTTGTAAAATACTTATCATCTCATCCTCTGGTACACATCTCCTTATCACCTGGTTTGCACAAATTTTAAACAAAAAAGGTTCTTTTCAAAGATAATGTTTAACATCATAAAAAAATTTCTTTTATTAATATGACATGTCAGGGGGTAAAACTTTACTTGCCAAATAATTCACAAAATCAGCAAACCATGATATTTATATGGAGTTGACATGAAATATATGCTCTTCAGGGAATTCTTTTAGATTTAGAGTTTCCTCCTTTTTTGTAGTTGGAATTCTGAACGAGTGATCTGCAATTAGATTCTTAGTTCCCTTCTTATTCTTTATCTCCAAATTGAACTCCTACAGCAAGAGAATCCACCTAATCAATCTAGGCTTTGTTTCTTTTTTTGCAAGCAAATATTTCAGAGCTGAATGGTCAGAATAAACAATCACTTTTGAACCAATCAAGTAAGAATAGAATTTATCAAAAGCAAAAACTACTCCAAAAGTTCCTTTTTTGTTGTTGAATAATTTGATTGAGCTCTTGATAAGGTCCTACTAGCATAGTAAATGATTTGAAAATTTCTCCCCTTTCATTGTTTGAAGATAACTCTTATGCCAATATCACTTGTATCATACATTAGCTCAAAAGGTAGATCCCACTCTGGTGCTGCCATATTTGGTATTGAAACTAATTTCTCCTTCAAAGTGTTAAAGGTTTGCAAGCACTCTTTTGAAAAGTTAAATGGTACATTCTTAACTAAGAGGTTAGAGAGGAGTTTAGCAATTTTTGAAAAGTCTTTGATAAACCATCTATAAAATCCTACACGCCCCAGAAATCCTCTGAAAAGTTTAACAGATGTGGGTGGAGGCAATTTTTCACTAATCTCCACTTTGGAATGATCAACTTCTATTCCTTTTTCTAAAATCTTGTGTCCAATCATTATCCCCTCCTACACCCATAAAATGACACTTCTCCCAATTCAGAATAAGGTTAGTCTCCTCATATCTTTGCAATACCAAAGCCAAATTATACAGACATGAATCAAATGATGAACAAAAAATAAAAAAATCATCCATGAAAATTTTAATGTATTCCTCAATCATATCAGAAAAAATGGACATCATACATCTCTAAAAAGTCACTAACATTCTCTTAAAATTTAAAGTACCATAGGGAGAAGTGAAGGTGGTTTTATCTTGATCTTCTGGTGCAATAAGAATTTGATTATAACCTGAATAACCATCCAAAAAATAATAGAATTCATGTCCTACAATCTTTCCAACATTTGATCAATAAATGGTAAAGAAAAGTAATCTTTTCTAGTAATATCATTCAATTTCCTATAATCAACACACACACTCCATCCAGTAATTGTTCTAATTGGAATCAATTCATTATTGGCATTTTTTGAACAATCATACTTCCTTTCTTTGGGACAACTTGCATAGGGATCACTCATGAACTGTCAAAAATAGGGTAGATGATTCTTGTATTAAGTAGCTTGATCACTTCTGCTTTCACCACTTCTTGCATCTTTGGGTTCAAACAGTTCTGATGTTGGATGGTGGGTATGTATTACTCCTCCATTAGAATTTTATGCATGCAAAGTGAAGGGCTGATTCCTTTGATGTCTACAATTTTTCATCTAATTGCACCCTTATGCTCTCTCAATACTCTTAGTAGTTTCTCCTTCATCATATCTGTCAAAAAAGAAGAAATAATCATTAGCAGAGAAGAAACTTCATCTAAGTAAGCATATTTTAAATGAGAAGGTAAATGTTTGAGTTCAATAATAGGAGGCTCTTCAATAGATGACTTAAGCTTTTTGTTAATCTTCCTATTGCTAAGAAGGGTCTACCCAAAATAAGTGGTACCTCCCTATCTTCTTCCATGTTAATAACTATAAAATCTGTAGAAAAAATGAACTTATCAACCTTTATCAACACATCTTTCACAATACTCCTTGGATGTTTAATTGAACGATCAGTAAGTTGAAGTGATATTGTAGTTGATTTGACCTCTCCTAATTATAATTTTCTAAAATAAGAAAAGGCATTAAGTTAATACTTACACCCAAATCACACAATGCCTTTTAAAAATAAGAATCACCAATAGTGCAAGGGATAGTGAAACTCCCTAGATCTTTCATCTTCTGTGGTAGTTTATGTTGCAGGATGGATGAACATTCCTCATTCAACTTCACAGTTTCATATTCCTCCAACTTCCTTTTGTTTGCCAAGATCTCCTTTAGAAATTTTATATAGATAGGCATCTATGCTAAAGTATCTGCAAAAGGAATGTTAATATACAATTTTTCAAATACATCTAGAAATTTAGAGAACTGCTTATTCATCTTATGCTATTGAAGTCTTTGAGAATAAGGAATTAGAGGTACATATGGCTTGAGATTATCTAAAAAAAGTGTGCTTTTTCTTGCCTCTTGTGGTTTTTTAGTAGCTTCCTCTTCTATTTATTTAGGAGCTGGTTGTTCCACAGTTTCCTCTCCCACATGCTTTTTACTTCTCAGGGCTATAGCTTTTACCTTTTTAATTAAATTCTTCTCTGTGTTGTTAGGTAAAGAATCATGCTGTCTTCTTGACAATATGTTTGCTAGTTGTCCTCTTGCATCTCCAGATTTTTGATTGAGGCATCTTGATTTTGAAATATCATGTCTGTGTTGTTCATGAATTCTTGAGTGTTGTTCATGAAATTTTGAGTGTTGTTAACAAATTTGTTGATAATTTCATCCAAATTAGATTTTATCTCTTCTGGTTGCTTGAATCCTGGTGGTGGCCTTACTGCATTTTGATTGCTCCATGAGAAATTTGGATGATTTTGCCACCCTAAATTGTAAGTGTTGGAGTAGGGATTATTCTGCATCCTATTAAAAATACTAACAAAGTTAACATTTTCACTAGATTGTGCAAAAGTGTTACCTACCTAACAATCCATGTTACCATATTCTCCACCATAGAAATCATAAGTCACTTCTGAATTTTCATTGTTGAAGCAGTCATGTTGTTTATGTTCCTATTCAATGTTTCAAACTGTGCAGTGAGTGCAGTGAGACCATCCACTTCATGTACTCCGACTGATCTCCTCATAGATAGCCTTTCAGTTGGCCATTGATAACTATTTGATGTCATTTTCTCCAATAGTTTGTAAGCTTTTTTAGATGTTTTGTTATTCAATGATCCTCCTACAGCTGCATCAATCATAGAATAAAAATTTGGATTAGTCCCATTATAAAAAGCTTGTACCTGCATCCATATGGGTAGTCTATGATGTGTACATCTTCTCAGTAAGTCTTTAAATCTCTCTCATGCCTCATATAATGATGCATTGTCTATCTGCATGAAAGTTGTAAGATCTTAGCAAATTTTGAAGGAGGAAAAAACTTACCTAGGAACTTCTATGCCATAGCATCCCAAGTGGTTATTGATCTTGCAAGAAGAGAAGAAAGTAAACATTTCGCTTTGTCCTTTAAAGAAAATGAAAATAATTTTAACCTGATTACATCATCAGTGACTTCATTATATTTGACTGTATCACAAATTTCAAGAAAAGAACCTAAGTGGCTGTTTGGATCATTGCTTTGAAGCCCACTGAATTGAATAAATTACTGAATCATGTGACTAAAAGAAGGCTTAATCTTAAAATTATTGCTGGAATTGCGGGTCTTCTTATGTATGATGTTTGTCCCTGAACAGTTGGAACAAAATAATCTTTCAAAAGGCTACATGAATTTTCAACTATAGCTTCTCTAGCTACACTTCTATCTTTTTAGTCACAATTGTTTATTTTCTCAGATTTCTTCTATACGTATGATCATTTTCTGGGTTAAACTCAACTATATTGCCTTGCTGACTTTATACCATAAACTAATTTATGCAAAAATAATAAAAATAAATTAAATCTAGAATTTAAAATAAATTATAATGAAGAATCAAACTAAACATACAAACTAGTACTAAATAGAAAAGAAAAACCAAAATAATACCAATCTAGATTAGTATTGATATTAATGTATAACTTCACTGCCTTCTCCAGCAAGGGCACTAAAAACTTGTTTGGTCTCATGCAAGAATATATGATCACAAGTAATATAGATGAAGTAAGTTGAGTATCATTCTTATGAGGAAGTATATTGTCACACACTAAGTACCAAACTTGTATCAAATTAGTAAAATTTGATTAAGTGAATTGCAGCAATTGTTATAAAACTAAATCTAAACAAAATAGTGAAGTTGACAATTAGTAAGAGTAAAAGAAGAAATATCAATGGATGAAATATTTAGGGATTTAACTTCACCTAGCAAATCTACTTTTATTGATTAATTGCATTGAGTAAATTATCATTCCTCCCATTGTCAACCAAACGCATTAAAATATCTACCACCATTTTCTCAAGTATCATGATAGGCATGCCTATTGAAGTGATTTATTATGTCTCCATACAAATCCAAATCAATAAACCTATTAAGTTTAGGCATCCAAGTGTAATATATGCACTTGCAAAGTCATACTCACACGGATTGCACATGTACAATGGGCTATATCTAGACTTCATTGCATCATGTGCTCTTGGATTCAAGAGTCTATTCCTAATTCACCTCTCTCGAGTATAAATTAAGAATCTCAGTTTATGAGTATAAATTAAAAATCTCAGTTCATGCATATGGTAGCTAAACACATACATGCATTCAACTTAGAAAAGAAGAAACAATAAGAAAAAAGATAATTTAACTCAAAAATCAAACATCAAAATAAGCTTCGTTGCTAGGATCCATTTAACCATAGATAAAAAAATTTAGAACATTATATTTGAATTAAAACAAATTGAGTAATTCATAAACATCATCATGATCCAAGTTTAACTGTTGATTCAAAAATAATAGATGAACTATAAAGAAAATAAAAATAGAATATGAAAGTTGTAGCAGCTTTCTCCAATGAGCTATGCTGAACTATGTTTGTCCCCCTAAACTCTGTTATGGACGTCCTTGAATAACCCAAGCAGTAGAGTTTTAGTAGAACTCCTCCACGAATTTGAATTCCTTTATGCACAAAGATCCGCTTCTAAGAATAAATTTGTCTTTCAAGCATAACAATAAGAGTTCGAAAATAAACCAAGTTGCTACACGTCTTGGTTTACAAAGATAACTTCTGAAAATTGCAATACTCTTATGCATAGAAATCAACCTTCAATTTGACGTCTCTAACTTCTAAAGATTGCAATATCACTTATGTAGAAAAATTAACTTTCAAAGATAACTCAAATAGTCGGGTATTATGGTACCCAATTACTGAGATTACTTTAAACATACTGCTGATTTTTGAAATCATGGTTTAGAATTCAAAAGCACATTAATTATATCTAAAATTTCCATGTATCACACTTTTATTTCATCCCAAAACTATTTTTTGCATTTTTGAAGTTTCTTTATTATAAAATTCATCTCAGACAAATCTATGGACAAATTAGATTTATCTCTAGTTAGTCTCTAGATAAAGTATCCTTGTTATAGATGAATTTACTTTGTCTCGGACAAATCTCTACTTACTACAGATGAAGTAGTTCTAGAGCAATTTCAGTACTTTGATCATAAATTTCTCATAAGAACTTAGAATTGCATGATTCTTTTTGCATTGGATAGATAATTTTAGGGGATACAATTTTAATTTTGATCATAGTTTATGAATCATCCATCTTCTATAAGTCATGGGGGCCTCAAAGTGATGCTTTCTGTCGGACAAATTAGCAGATGAATTGAAGCTCTAGAGACAATTGTACTATTTTAGTTATAACTTTCTCATATAAACTCAGAATTTTGTGATTCTTAATGCATTGTAAATCTAAGAACAAAGGATAAAACTTTTATGTTGAACACATTTTCCAAATATGCCTCCATAAATTGCTTTAAAGTTATGCATTTTTTAATTTTCAGTTTTATTTTATAGATTTTATGTTTGTAACAAAATAAACTCAATTAAGTGCAATATTCACTTAAATGTCAATGTAAACCACTAAAATCACATTAAAAGAGGATCTTAAACATGTGGTTCAAACTTTTATCTAAAGCCTGCCCAAATATCCTCCTCAACCCACCTCAATCTCAGCCCAATCCTCTAACTCAACCTCTTTCCTATCCTTCATCATAAAAAGACTACCCCCAAGCCATAAGAGCTTTTGTAATTCTTCTATTTTTGCATTTTTATATTCATCCTTGAATGAATGAATGTTTTATTGTAATATTATTGTAACCATTTGTGTAATGAAATGCAATTTTCTTTTTAAATTCATGTTGTGTGCTTCATATTATTACATTTTCATCATTACTATGTTACTTACTAAGATTTCTCATTTCTTTTTTATTATGATAAAAAGGGAGGAGAAAAAATATGTAATGAGGAGAGCATCTTTTACTTGAAATAAGGGGAGAGATCCACAAACTAAAAGATTTAAACAACTAGGAATGTACCCCTTTAACCAAGCTCTTCCAAAATTAATACAAGTAAAAGTACACATGCTTAGAGGAACGTCAACTCAAATTATTGTCCCAAGTATGATTAACAACAGAAAGGAAATATTCAAATGTTTTATCATCATTAAAAAAAGGAGAGAATATTGAGTCCAAACCCCACAACGGCCTAATTTTGGTGATAACATTTAATAGCAATGGTATTGATGATGAACAAATATATGAGTGAGAAAAGAAACACTACCACCTTTGTTTCCAAGTGTTTCAAAAATTAAAATGTAAAACATAAATATAACACAAAGGAATTAAGGCAAACACGTTACAAACATGTTTAAGAACTTAACTCAATCAAAAAACAACTCAAGATAGTCTAAACATACATTAAGTTGGAAGAAAAATTATAAATGTCAAGTTTTTGCAAGAGTTCACATGATAGAGGAGATCTTAAAGGAGAATGTTTCTTTAATAAAGGTCTCTAGAAGAAACTAAGAGGAGCTCAAGTTCTAATTATACGGAGAGGATATCATTGAGGAGAACTAGTTGACCATAATGGTATTCCATTAAAACTATAATGGCTATTCTCCAACAGAGGTGTTGATAGAGAAGACCTTTTGTGCCAACAAAGGTCTATCATTATACTTGACAACAGTCACTAACACTAGAGGAGTCTACAAAAGATATTAAAAATGATCTTTGGGACATTCTTGTCAACAGAATCTTTTGACAAAGGAGATTTAAGTTCCATAGAGGTTTTTCGTCATGACTAAATCCTTCATGCATCTTTTGCAAGTAAGATTTAATGGCCATAATCTCAACGATCAAGTTTCAAACAGGCACAAGTCCTTGAAGAGCTTATAAATAAAAAATTTATTTGAAGGAAAAAAAGTGTTTGAAAGCAGAGAGATCACATTTTTGCATTTACAAGTAAGAAACAAATTTTTTCTTCCACAAAGTTTTGATTCCATTGCACTACAACTCGATTCAAAGCTTCAAGTTATATCCATATAACTTCAAGGGAGTTCGAAGCATGTGCTTTACACTGAGTAAAATTTCCATTTACTTGTTCTTTATTGTGTATGAATTTTGCCTAGTAAGAGGCAACTGGCAACTCTATTGCCCAAGCTATTCTTGTTATTCACAAATTGTGAAGTGTTTTTGCAAGGTAGGTAACTTGCAGTGAGGGATTGTTTTTGCAAGAGGCAAAATTTGCTGTGATAAATTGTAAGAAGTTGTTGGTGAGCTTTGGGAAACCAACATGTGAGAAACTTTGATTAGTGGAACCTAAGTTAAGGGTTGGAACAAACCACTATAAAAATATAAAAATTATCATGTGTTTTGTGCTTTATTTTTAATCCTTTTCTACATACCTTTTATTTTGGCCAAACCCGCCCGCAGCACCCCCGTACCGCAGCACCCCTTGCCCCCCCTTTCCACTAGTTGTGCCAAATTCTACAATCTAAGATAACATAATAAGAGACCAGTAGAATTCTAATAAAGTAGCAACAAAAAAAAGTTCTTGCACGCACCTTCACACAATGTGCTAAGTTTAGGTGTATAATTTTAATGATAATAAAACTTGCAAATGACTTAAAACTTAAGTTAATGAAGTTATGCAAATATTTTGAGTAATAGAGGAGTCCTATAAAGGAGATTAGAAGGGCTACATAGATCGACAAAGAAAAGCTATAGAGGAGAGCCCAAGGCTATAGAAGTATGTAGCACTCATTGCCTTGATTAGATGTTCCAAAGTCACATGGAATAGAGGACAGATATCATCCAAATAGGAGACATACAGATGTCTGTAGAGATCTCCATAAGGACCATATTTTATGGATAAAGGAGTCCAATAGAATTCTTCAGAATTGTGATTGTCTACAAAGTTCTTCGATAAAGGAGATATTATGTGTACAAAGGTCTGTAGTCGTAATGGTCGAAAATTGATGTGATGTCTTAATGGGTAGATTTCAAATGGTTCTTTTCCAAATGCTTAAATGCCCCTATAAAATTATAAATAGAAATTTTATTGAAGAAGAAAATGATGTTTGAGGCTTTTAAGCGCTACAAATGAATCAATCACAAGAAACGCAATTAAGTCTCCAAATGCATTCACTCCAAGATGCTCTATTGATCAACAAGTTCAAAGCTACATCAAATCTATCTTAAGAAAAGTTTGAGACACCATAAAGTTATTGTTTAATCTTTATATGTGAGCTTAATCTATGTATACCTTAGCTTAGATAGAGGCATTTCATTATATACTTTATCTTTGTTTGAGTTCTCTACTAGCAAGGAAGAGTTGTCATTGTAGCAACAGTTTGTTAGAAGAGTTTTCTGGTGAGCTCGTGAAACTATGCGTAAGTATAAGAGTTATCAGTAAGCTTGGAGAAGCTAGGTGGCGTAAGAGTTCTTAGTGATCTCTGAAAATCAAGGGAGGTATGATTCTACACATGGTTAGTGAAACCCAAGGTTGAGACACATTGGAGAGTGGAATAGGTACTAAGGGGGCCTGAACCAATAGAATCCTTGTGTGTTTATTATCTTATGTACTTCTACTGTTATTCATGTTCTGCCCTGGCACATCCAATTAATTTACCAATCTTACTTGTTATTGTGCTTTGCTATCCACCTTGTTTTGGAACCAGCAATGAGCATTTATACTCAGACTCAACGTAATATTCATAATTGGGTCATTGGTCATAATTTCATTTGGTCAGGTGAAAACGTCAATAGATATTTTCATAAATGTCTTTCTATAGTAGTGAGTTTGATGACTTATTACGTGATAAGTCTAAGCCAAGAGATGCCTTTAAAAATTGCTCGGTCACATAGGTTTCGACCATATTTTCAGGTATTAGGTATTGCTCTCAATCAGTTACATTTTCATGATGATTACATGTAATATATACTTTAATTTGGTATTGTCATAATGAACTATAGAATTGTGTGGGAGAAATTGATGGCATGCACATACTGGCAACACCTGCTATCGAAGAGCAAATTATAGTTAGAAATAAATTTGATAAAATTAGTTAGAACATCATGGGAATTTCTAACTTTAACATGAACTTTATATATGTTTTAATCAGCTGGGAATCTGTAATTAATTCAGTTGTACCACTTGCAGCTATAAAGATGCCCGCGGGTAGTTTTAGTATTCTAGAGGGTGAGGTTCCCTAAAGTCCCTCTATTTTATATGCATTTACTTAACATTATCTGTCATCATATACCTTCTTGACCACTCGAATTGTCATGTAGGTAAATATTTTCTTGTTGAAAGAGGATAGGGGCACAAGCTAAGGTTTATGGACACATATTGCAAGGTTAAGTACCGTTTAAAAGAATATTTACATGGTTGTGGTCCACACAATCACAGAGAACTAAACATGGCCACATGTTGCTGTCATAAAAATTGAAAGTTATGAACATTTAAAGTGGTTTACTAATCATTGTTATAAAACCAGATTGGTTTGACTGAGAACTGTTCACCTAACCAGTCCGGTCTAACTAGTTTGGTTTGGTCTAATATCCATCTTTTGAAAATTTTAATATTATTAATACAATAAAGGCATGGATTAAGTAACGTATAAAATATATATATATGTGTGTGTGTGTGTGTCACACACATATATAGGGAAGTGATTTTGTAAGACCCGTCTCACACAGGTAATATATATATATATATATATATAATATTTGTTTGATTTTTGAAATTCAAGGGCATTTTTGAAATTTTCAAATTGAACTTCAAAAATAAAAAATTCTAAAAATCCAAAAAAGCTCCTAAACTTCAAAATTCTAAAAAATATATTTGTAAAAATCTAAAAATCATAATAATTGGTTTATAGGTTAATCATACATTGATTTGCAAGTTTGTAAAAAAATAAAAATATATATACTTTTGGGACCGGACTCACAGCTGCCCCTGTGAGACCAATCTCACAAAACCATTTCCTATGTATATAGAGAGATCTACAATTTTTATATTTCAAACTTGCATTATATTATTTTTAAAATTTTATTATACCTATATCCCCAACCAATCCTC